>CABHPQ010169280.1:0-51383 GCA_902168405.1 Peromyscus aztecus
CAAAAAAAAAAAAAAAAAAAGAATACATATGTAAGTAATGACATGAGGGGGCAATGTGAGAAGGGGAAAGATGGACTAAGGGAGGATTGAGAAGGAAAGCGTATAATTAGAGGTTGGAGGTGTAAGAGGGAGCAGAGAAATGACGGATATCCATAAAGGCTTTTCTGGTGAGACACAATCTAAAACACATCCAAATTACAAAAATGTAACAAGGTTCTAAAAATTAAAATTCAAAATTCAAAAGTTTAGTGTGAGGTGCAAAGACTTCAGTCCATAATTTTCGTGTGATATGGTTCCTCTCTCCTTTAGGTTGTCTGTTTTATGAGTCTGGGGCTTTGGGTGAAGCTGCCAGTCTTGGTAACTCTAACAAGTTAAGCCTAGCATCCTTCTAGGTGAGGATACAGGGATAGAAAGCTCACTTCCTGGGCTGAGCATGCCCAGCCCCACCCCCTGCCTATCATGTCCACATCTGGTGTTTGGGGGATGACTTCCAAGCATCGAGTTTTGTATGGCTGAGGTTCTTAGGTGTGGACAGCCCACTTTTCTGTCTTTACCTCATACACTTTCCATTTTCTTTCTTTCTTTCTTTTTCTTTTTCTTTTCTTTTTTTTTGTTTATTTGGTTGTTTTTTTATTTAATATTTTTATTTTATAATTAACTTAGTTTCACATATCAGCCATGGATTCCCCCGTCCTCCCTCCTCCCAACCCCCAGCCCTCTCCCCCATCCACCCCCCATTCCCACCTCCTCCAAGGCAAGGTCTCCCCTGGGGAGTCAGCCCAGCCTGGTAGACTCAGCTGAGGCAGGTCCAGTGTCCTCCTCCCTACACCAAGGCTGAATAAAGTGTCCCAGCATAGACACCAGGTTCCAAAAAGCCAGCCCATGCACCAAGGACAGGTCCTGGCTCCACTGCCTGGGGGCCTCCCAAACAGTTCAAGCTAATCAACTGCCTCACTTATCTAGAGGGCCTGGTCCAGTCCATGGGGGCTCCTCAGCCATTGGTTCACAGTTCACACTACATAAACAAACTGAAAGAAAAAAACCACATGATCATCTCACTAGATGCTGAAAAGGCCTTTGACAAAATCCAACACTCCTTCATAATAAAGGTCTTGGAGAGATCAGGAATACAGGGAACATACCTAAACATAATAAAGGCAATTTACAGCAAGCCAACAGCCAACATCAAAGTAAATGGAAAGAAACTCAAAGCAATTCCACTAAAATCAGGAACAAGACAAGGCTGTCTGCTCTCCCCATACTAAGCCATTTTCTCTTGTAGTGGTCAGGTAATGCTAATTGTGGAGGTGCCTTCTGTGGCCACTCACTGTTTCCTGGTCCCAGCTTCAGGCTCCTGTCCACACCCCTGCATCAGCCTCCACAGGCTGTGCTGCTCTGGTCCTCTCCTCTATCTGTCCTCCACTCTGGTCCAACCTCTGTTCCTGTTCCCACAGTCTGAACCCTTTCTCTGAATCTAGGGGCACCAATGCATGATGGGAACACTTCTCCGGCTGTGTGAGAAGACTGACTTTTTGGGAGAGATATTCTTACTCAGGTGTATTTCTGTTGTCCTTAGCTCTTTCTCTCACAGGAGTAGGATCTATAATCATTTTCTTCTAACAATTTTCATCTGACTTTAAACAGATGTGGCTCTTAGTCCATCATCTTTTTTTTTTCTTTTTAAAATGTATTTATTTATTTTACATCCCAGTCAGTTTCCCCCCCCCCATACACTGCCTCCCCCCCATACACTCCTCTTTAGTTTCTGTTTAGGGGAGGACATGTCTCCCCCCTGAGACCCCCCATATCAACATAATATGACATATCAAGTTGCAGGAAGGGTAAGCACTTCCCCATATATTAAGGCTGGGCAAGGCGATCCAGTATGAGGAATAGGGTCCCAAAAGCCAGTAGAAGAGCCAGAGACAGCCTCTGTCCCCACTGTTAGAAGTCCAAGCTACACAACTGTAGCACATATGCAGAGTGCCTAGGTCAGACCCATGCCTGCACCCTGGTTGTCGGTTCAGTCTCCAGACGCCCCCACCATCCTATCTAGAAGTCTTTTACACTACTTTCTGTTACAAAAATTATATAACTTTATCATGAGAACTTTGAAAATATAGAAAAGCTACAGCTTAAAAACTATATATGTCCTCCAGATATAACCAATATTTGTTTTCATTTCCTCTCAGATCTTAGGTTCTAAATATTTTATTTAGGTGTGGTCATAGAGAATGTTAAAATTACAAATTCAAACACATTTTTAAATTTATAAATTTTATGCCATAAAATAAAGCATGCTACTAATATTATGTTGTGATATATTTTAACCAAGGAATAGTATACATATATGGTCAGCTTTGCAATTGCTGTGTTCTTACACATGCCTCAAGTGCTTGATGTTGTCCTAGAAGTCGATGCAGAATCACCAACCTACACCTTCTATTTCCTTTCTCCGGGGCCAAGTTCCCTTCCATTCTCAGAGATAATGACCACTGAATGTATCATTTTTCTTGAGTGTACTTGCAGTTTTACTGCTTGATGTTTGAAACCATCAGACAAACAAGGGCTGATGTTACGTTTTTAAGCCAACAAAATTGGAATCATGATATAGGTATTCTTCACTAACTTTCATTTCCCCTTTCAATGTTGCTATTTTTTCTCCATAATGTTATATGTAGCTCACTGTCAGGTATGGTTAATAACAGTACAGAATATGCTGTAAGCATTTGTCTTATTATTTTCCTGTTGATGGTGGCTGCACACATGGTTGTCATTATTAATGAAGTTGTAGTTACGTGAGATGGAGATCATAGACACGCCCACAGTTAGCTCTCCTGGATGCTACCAAGCCCATCATCAAAGGAGCTATATTCTTCATGCCCTCATCCATAAAATGTGAGACTTCCCTGTTCCCTACTGGTAGAGCCAAACTCCCCTCTAACAGATCTGAAAGGCATATCATGGTGGTCTTATTTTAACTATCTATGAAAATGGAGAAAAAAGTCATTTTTGTTTTTATTAATTTGAGAGTCATGTTTTGCTTTTTGGATGTGTCCATTGGCATCCCCTGACTATCTGGGATTTTAAAATATCCAATGTCTTCTTCAATTAAGTGATGTTTATTCAAGTGTGAAAAACTAAATTTCCAGGAAAAAGACTGACTTCATGTCTCACCATTTCCTGGTTAAATAATATTCACACTTAGCTGTATTTTTTTTTATAATGTTTCAGTATCCATCGTTGCTTTATTCAGCAAAAAATGAGAGGAAGCTGTGAAGAGAATCCCAGTGACAGAATTTTCCACTGAGCTGTTTGTAACCTGTTCCACATTAAATCTCAATGACTGGAGTTACTGAAAACAGACTCACCATCACTCAGCTCTTTGGCACCAACAGTGGACAGAATACAGTTGTTTGCAACTATTACTTTTTATGTAGCATAAAAGGAAAACCCTAATTGAATCTTTTTTCCTCTATTTTTTGTCTACTAGAAGACACAGAGGGTCACAGAGGCAGATACTGTGAGAACGGAACCTTACCACAGGACCCTCTCGGGCTTTGATTACAATATTCAATTGATTATTGATGTAAGGAGAGAAAGTGTAACTTAATGGGCACAGTGCCTAGAACCCCTCTTTTTGTTTGGTTGGTTTTTTTTTTCTTTCTTGGGTCTTTCTAGTATATTTCACATCCAATTTAAGTAATAAAGGGCTTACATTAGTGAATAGTTTCCAAGTTTTAGAACAATAAAGATCTTTCTCTTGCTGTCATATATGAAATCTAGGAGTTTTTTGATTGTTTGTTTGTTTTTTACAACTTGGATTACAAACTTTTCTCTTCCCAAATATAGATTTTTCTCAAATTTTGGCATTTGCTAATACAGAAGGGTGGAAATCAGTCTTTACAGGCAATATTGTTTTCTTCTGCTCTCGTAAATGCAAGGTTTAGTTTTATTCTTCTAATTCAAACATTTTAAGCAGCCATGTCCAAGTACGATTCTCTGCTCTGATTGTTTTCCATCATGTGATGCACCCTCTGCTCTGGGTACTTAAGATTTGGTGTGGCTCAGGGATGTTGCTCTTCACTTAGCAAATGGCTTCGGTTATCATTCCTTCCCTGTTGTTCTGGCTTCCTCCTCTGAAACGTGGAAAGTCATCAGGTCTCATCTCCACCCTCAACCATACCATAACCTCTTTCCTTTGTCATTTTCATAATTTTATTCTCTTTCTCTTAAATATTTTTAAGTGTCCCCACACTGGCCCAGTGCATCATGGGTTAGATTTTCTACTGTGTCTGTTCTGTTTCTTACTATTCATTTCGAATAGTCTTCAGGGGTCTGGTCCTTCTATAAATCTAGATCGATCATCTCTTGGTTTGTGGGTCAATGTATTTAATTCCTTCATTCCTTTTCTTTTTTTACTTTTTCACCAACAAGAAAAGACTCCTGTTGATTTTTACTTACACAGATATGAAGACTGCCCTCACTCCTTTCCTTTGTGGTTTGACTTCTGCTGTGGGATGTTCTGTATGACAAATATGTTAATAAATAAAGCACTGATTGGCCAGTAGCCAGAGAGGAAGTATAGGCGGGACTAACAGAGAGAATTGAGGGAACAGGAAGGTGGAGCAGGAGACTGCCTGGAGCCGCCACCAGGACAAGCAAGATGTAAGGTACCAGTAAGCCATGCCACGTGGCAAAATATAGATTAATAGAAATGGGCTAAATATAAGAATAAGAGCTAGACAATGATAGGCCTGAGCTAATGACCAAGCAGTTTAAATAATACAAGAGTCTCTGTGTTTACTTGGTTGGGTCTGAGCGGCTGTGGGACTGGCAGGTGAAAGAGATTTATCCTGACTGTGGGCCAGGCAGGAAAACTCTAGCAACAGACTTCTCTATACATATCACAGCTAGAATACTATGAGCATTAACTCCTGGTAATTTAGACTTTCACCTGCAATATTCCTCCAGACTAAGAAGAAAATTCTCCCATTTTCCACTGTATAGATCTTGAACATTTTCATAACTGAATCTCTAAAAATGGCAGGACTCTCTTCAATGTTTACTTTTGAATTTTTTCCAAATTAAAAATTTGCTAACCAGGGAAATTTTAATATAATATATATAACTCAATATAACATATATATTGTATATAATATCTAAATAGAAATATCCTATTTACATAACAAAAGGCTCACATTAGTAAATTGTTTCCAAGTCTTAGAGTGTAAGTATACAGTAATAAATTAAAATACGTCCTTGAATGAAGATGAGAAGGTTTGGTACTCCATCTCATATTCCCTGGTTTTACTTCAAATCCTCCTTTCAAGAAGTACTTATGCTCCCTCGGATAAATTCACTAACCTTTGTTCTTCGTAAAACAATGAGACTTTAATAGTTGTCTTCAACATTATGAGGAAAATTAAAGTGTGCAACTATATTCTCCCTTCCATGCCTCAGCCAGGTCTCTGTAAATATCTCTGGCATGGTTCTGAAGACCCGGTGTTTCAATCAGGTTCTTTTTGTTGCAATCAACAATTTGGAAATTGACTTGGGCTAACTGGAGTCTAAAGGTAGATTGAAAAATATTGGGGGCTCAGGAGTTGATAGGCAACCTGGAGACCAACTTCAAAAGAGACCCAGGGAAAAGTGGCTCCCTGGAAGCCTGGAATCAAGGGCTACAAGGACTTCAGGAACAAGCCACAGCAGGGACAGTTTGGCCACCTCCAGGGTGATTAAACTCCAATGGATATGCAATGTCTTCTTGTTACTTTGTCCAGGAGTCAAATTCCAGAGAGAGAGCATGAGTCCAGTTGGCCTTAGATCATTTGTCTACTCCTGTCTGCCTGGGACCTCAGAGTTCTTGATTAGTATCCCAGTGTACAGCATCCCAAGAGCAAACATTAACTCTGTGAGAACCAAAGTGCTCACCAACGGCTAGCAGAGGCCAAGGAGCCAACATCCTAAGAATCTCAGCTGCAGGTGAGCATTAGCCTGAACCTTGGAGGTTGTCCATGTTGTCTTGCAACTCCCCTTATTCTTGTCACTGCTCTGCCTTAAACTTGTTCATCAGCTTATGAAAGCTCACATCTGATCAGGTAAGAACTTTCTAAATAAGATAAATCAGGAGTGAAAATGTGCCTGGGATCATGAACAAATTATTTAAATTTCTGAGCCTCATTTTCCTAATGGATTCAGGAGTTTTTCAAGAATTTAGTGAGAATGCAATTCTCTTAAATACTCTGTAAGTGATAGATTACTCATCATGATAGCTATGGAAATGTGTATTGGTAGTAATATGATAGTTCATATTAACCTGTTATTCTCTACCTTCACTCCAAGTATCATCTCTAAATTATTCTCTCATACCACCAACCTTAAGCAAAGAGGGGAGATAATCTTCTGATCTTTCCCCAGATTTTACTTTGAGTAACAAGCCAGTCAGGTCCTACCCAGTCAGTCTAGAGAAGGGGCATTGTCTATCCTTAAGGGAACTTAAGGAAAGCGAGCAGCTGAATCAAACCGAAGCAGCATAGCACAGGCTGACACACTTGATAGTGTGTGTAGGTTAGACTCCATCTAGCAAGTGGAGCATCACAGTGTACTGCACAGGCACACATGGTATTGGGTTTTGTTTTGTTTGTTTGTTTATTTGCTTGTTTGTTTGTTTGTTTGTTTGTTTGTTGGAGCCTGTGGGGGACATCTTCATTCAATCCACTACACTTGATAAAATCAATGAAGATTGTTGCAACTCCACTCTTTGAGAAACACAGGCCAAGTTATTGTTATTCCATGTGCACTGTTACCTTATATAGTACAGGCAGAATACAGGCTGTATTGCTGAATCAAAGAGGTCCTGAACCACATGACCTTCTCTCAGCTGCCAATCAAAGGCAAGGCAGCTTTGCATTAAGATATTATCATGACCCAGCTCAGTTTTCTGCTACACCACTGCCTTTTCATCTCTCAAGATGGAGCCCTGTACATCCTATTAAATTCTAAATTGCTACCACATTTCCAGTCCATCACAAAGAAAAGAAGAACAATAAAGCTTGAAGACCAAGCTACCTTCTTTTCTCCCCCTTTATTATTTTATTTATATTTTACTGAAGTGCCTATTATGACAATAAGTTGGGTCCATTGAGTTTTCAATCTGAAGTTTTACCATATTGGTAACCACCCATGTCATGGATAAGTGGATGAAGAAGTCATTCCCTTTGAGCAGTGAATGCAGACTGATTTCTTATTACATGCTGATCTTGTGGGGGCTGGGTCAT
This sequence comes from Peromyscus aztecus, assembly GCA_902168405.1. NCBI lineage: Eukaryota > Metazoa > Chordata > Mammalia > Rodentia > Cricetidae > Peromyscus > Peromyscus aztecus. Next base: position 7,281 of record CABHPQ010169280.1, read on the forward strand.
GTTTGAAACAGGGCATCCATGCACAGCTGGATCCACAGAAGAAAGAAAGGGATTCTGTGGTCCAGACAGCTGTCCTCAACCCCTGAGGTCCTCAAAATGGGATTAGATGCCTCCTGTTTGTCCACCAAAACCTGATGCTCAGGGTTTTTTTTTTTTTCTGCATAGTAGGACATTAAATCATTGAAATAAGTCCTCCCTGTCATAATCTAAATACGCTTTGGGGAAAGGTACCTACTTCCATTGCCATGGAGAGGTAATAAAATTTACCCTGCCTGGCCCACTTGTGTGGATGTGAATAACAGCTAGTGGTTTTTTGTTTGTTTGTTTGTTTGTTTGTTTGTACTGAATATTAACAACATCCACACATTAGTTAACACACACCACATTGCACCAGCCCTATTCTAGGCCCCTTACACATACGAGTTGTTCCTACTGTAACATTTTGTCAAATGTAGCTTATAACATTCACTTTGTTGGTGAAACAGCAGAGGCTTAGGGAAGTTGTATGTACGTCCCAGCTCTCGGCAACAGTGGGCAACCAAAGTAGACTTTACCTGACTGTGGTTGTCACTATCACTCTTTTATTCCACCCCCAGCATTGCTCTTATGGTGATGGCTTTCTAAACTTGAACACTATATCAGTATGTCTCACCATTTTTATAGACTTTTTTTTTTTATAGACATTACTACTTTGTCTGATAGAAAACACTGCCTTCTTTTCAACATGTGCAACATACAGAGGCTATCATGGCTCATGCCAACTTTCAGGTGACCTGACTTAAACCCAGAAGCTTGAATTCTAAGCAATCCTATGCTAGAATTAAATGTCTCATTTCTACACCATTTATCAGATGGGGAAACTGAGGCACAATGACACAAACTAGTTACTGGCACCAAAGGAGACTCTGGTTTAAACTGTGGGTCTCTTTGCTCAGGGGAGGGAACACATGTGTTTGGAGAGAGTGCAAACTGTAGATTGCAAACTCAGGATTCAAATTGTGACTCTTTCATGGTGATGTTAACTAGGATTGGGTTTCTTCGTTTCTCCAAGACTTTTTCTCCATTTGCAAAATGAAATGGATATTATCTGCCTTGCAGTAAGAGCAACGGCCACTGTAGATGAACTGTGGAAGTATCTGGTAGGTGCCTGGCACAAAGAAGGTATTCACAGAGTGGTAGCTAGTTCCTGAAGCACACATCATCATTTGTCCCTTTCTTGATGTCCCATATACTTTTCTCACTGTCAAAAACTAGAGCTGTTCATGTATGAAGCAGAGTTCATTCTGAAGGCTTTTATTTTTTAATTTAAAGGAAGAAAAAGTTAAAAAGTGCTGAGCAAATATTTCTACTATTCAATCATTAAATATTAATCAATGTCAATGCATTTGAAGGAGCTTTTAGCTGTGACAGGTGAGCTGAATTAGAAGTTCTGATTTAACGAAGCCTCCCGGCCACTTGGGCAAAATGTCAAGGCACCAGGTACAAAGGAGAATTATTAACTGATAAACAGCCTTCTAAGAAAGATTAGCAACTAGAACATTGAGAACCAAGCAAGGCTCCTCTTTTTTTCTCTAGAATTAGTTTTCCTCTTTGGGATGTTGCAGCCCTTATTGAAGCAAGCTTGATTCTGTAACTGGTGAGTGGGGACGCCTGTAACCACTTTGTTTAGACTGGCCTGTGAAATGATTAGGTTGTTGGAATGATGAATCAAGAGTGCAGCAGGATTTTTCACAGTCTCTGTGAACAATGCCCCATATTGTGCTTACTCTGACAAGCTGTATTTTTATATTTGACATGTGAGAGGAACATGGAAAATAACACACTGACAGTGCCTTAGACACAAGTCATGCATCTTCCTAACATAGATTGATGAGTGTGAAAGAATATATTTAGTGAGTCCTTCTTAAGCTTGCCGAGGAAAATATATAGATCCACTACCAATGGATTGACTTATGCCTCATACAAACATTATTTATAAGCAAGGGACAGAAAAAGACAGCATCCATCCACTTCTGGGCTAGTAAATAGATTAGAAAGATTAGCAGAAATGAATGTAGATCATGTACAGAAGTCACTGAGGGCTCATGGTTTGCATCTACCTGTTCCAAGAAATAAGGCACTTGGAATTCCTCCATTAAGATATATTGGTCTTTTTCCATTTCAAATTAAAGGTTAAAAAAGCTGCTATGAAATCAAAACTGGTAATACAGCTGTTTAGAGAAGAGTCTGAGTGAAAACTGACCTGATGGAACAGCTATGACTCCTTATGTAGCTGTGTCTAGAAGAAGAAGCACATAGTACTATAGATGCCCTCTACTGGGAGTCATCAGCATGAAATGAAGGGCTAGAAGATGATTCAGTCAGTAATGTTTTTGCTATGCAAGCACAAAGACCTGAATTCAGATCCCCAGTACCCATGTGGAAAGCCAGATGCAGTGGTGTATGTACCCATAGCCCCAACGTTGAGGAGGTTCAGACAGGAGGATCCCTGAGGACTTCTGACCTGCAAGTCTATTTGAATCGATGAGCTCTGGGTTCAATGAGCGATACTGCCACTAAGAACTAGATGGGTTGTGTCTAGGAAGACACTTGACATTGACCTTTTGCTTCCACATATGCACGTACATGTGTGCACACACACATGTGCATATATATGTGTGAAAACAGACACACACACACACACACACACACACACACACACACACACACACACACACAAACATTAGATGACAGAGATGGGAAGGATCTCTCTTCAATGAACTCTGCACTTTGCTAGAGAATTTCCCAGAGAGCAGGACTCATTTCTACTGTGCCTTGAAGTGCTCCTGGTGGTAGCTCCAGAGTCATCCTTTTCCAGAAGTGCCCCATTGAAGGGAGCTGTCTCACCAAACAGCATGCTTTCTCCATGGAGCATCTATATCCACTGATGGTCAATAAAGAAGTACAAAGCAGCATCCATGGGGTTGATGAAAGACCTCCCTTGGGACATCATCACATCCCAACTTTTCACTAAGCTCAGTCTTGCTTCCAGTCATCTCATGACATCCCACACACACTCTCTGAAAAAAAATATTTTGAATGATAATCTTCATCTCATAATTTACATCAGTGATATAAAAACAGCTCCCTTCTGTCCCCAACTAACAGGATGCCTCATACAACTTAAATTTCCACTCACATAAAAATTCTATAAAGCATTCAGAAACACATATGTATAATCAACCATCCAAAACATTTGAAAACCAAATCACTATCAATTTACTTTTTAAGACAGAAAATAAACAGAGAAAATGAAAGGCATTACATGAAAGACTCTACCAATGTGCTCGAGTGAAAAATGGACTTTTCGTTGATTTATTGCTTGTTTCTTTGTTTTTGATTATGTACCTAAGTTGATATGAAGATATAAAGGAGAAAAATCCAACAACCCTCAAAACAGAATGGTTATAAGACAATTTACCTCAGTTGTGAACCCCACAAACTACAACACCAATCTGCAAGGGAGAAGTGCCCACTTGTGTAACAGTGGCACACGTGTCATGGAGTTAACCAGCCATTCTACTTTGATTGAAGGCTTTCTTCACAGAAGGAAAGCCATACCTGGAACTGTAAGTCTAGTAAGAAACCAATGGCCATGGAAGTCAAAAGCCCTAGTAGGATACTTACTACTGTTGCTTAGATAAGTTGACAGGGTCAAACTATCTTCTAAATATTTACGTTTGTACCCATAGACAAATGCTACTCTGATCCTTAATCAGAGAAGCTTCTCTTTACAGAGAACAGGGGTGAATGCAGACTCATAGCTGTTCAAGGTGCTGAGACTAGGTGATGCTTGAATGCTCAACCTTGAACAAGACAGTTATACCACCACAAAACAGCACAGGAAAAGGGTGGAATGAATATTAGAGCTGGAAGACGAGGAGAAAGACTTCAAACACCACATTCTAGACATGACACAGCCATTGTAACCAGGAACTCACAGCAGCTCTGTTGTCTGCACCAGGCTACACATGAATGGGCTTATCACCAGTCAATCATGGATGGTGAAGAGACATATGGGGTCTTGTTCCTCCCTGATTAATTAGTGGCTACTGATAGATTTTGAGAGGGTGAGCCACTGTCCTCAGTCGTATACTCACTGGTGAGCTCCCCAACATCCAATGGATAGTTCCAATCCATGTCCACATAGACTGCTCTAGCTAAAATCACTGGATCTCAAAACCAACCTAAAAGGCAGGCATGTGGGAAAGAGACTTGTATGGAAGAGGAGATCGGTAGGACTTGCAGAGGTGGATGAGTGTAGTCAGAATGAATTATACACATATATGACATCGTCAAAGAATAAATTCAATTAATATCTGTTTGGTTTTTCAAAACAGGGTTTTCTCTGTGTAACATTTCTGGCTGTCCCGCCACCAGCTCTGTAGACCAGCCTGGCCTCCAGTTCACAGAGCTCCACCTGCCTCTACCTCCCGAGTGCTGGGATCAAAGGCATGCACCCAGCACCATCCAGCCAATTAAAAAAAAAATTTAAGTAATAGTTGAAAAAGATCTTTTTCTACTCTAGAAAACACAAAAATGTTAAAACTAAGTATCTGAATCCTTGGTCTTTAGGATAGCAAACCACCTTGAATTTCTGTCTCTTTTTATTTTCTTTATCTCTTCCTTCTTCCTTTTTTAAAATAAATTAATCCATTTATTGCAGGCTAGGCAAGTCTCAAACAGTAGTGCCTCTATTGGTATTTCAGTGACTTGACCGTGACAGCTGAAGTGATGTAGGTCCACCACCACCCCAGCCTCTGTTTTCATGCAGGAATCACAGTGCCAGATGCCAATGGCTCATCTCTTCATCTTGACCTTGCCACAGAAGGGGCAAGTATTCTTGGCATGTTGGCTGATTTCAATCTTCTTCACCATTTTCTGGAGGGCGGCACTGTAGTGGGTCACATAAATGGGGATGATCCTGCTTGTTGGTGCATTTAGCCACGTCACTGGAACCTAAGCCCAAACCTGGAGAGTGAATTTCTGTTTCTGACAGTGCAGCAGTCATGAATACGTCAACCTGCAGATTAGTGATGATAGAGAGGAGGTGAGGAGAAGCCCAGACTGGTCCAGCATAGAGCAGCACGTTTTGAGCACTTGGTTTTAAGGACATCAACTTCCTCCCTGTTCACTTCACTTGATTCCCTCAGCTTTCGTCTTCTCTACTTCCTGCCTCTTTCTTCCCTTCTCTTTATCTTTGCTGGTTTGTTTCCTCTCCCTTGTCGCTCTCACCCTCTCTTATTCCACTTGTTCTACTGACCTTTCTTATTGGCTAGCATTTCTAGGTAATGCTTCTTGAGTTACATATATTGTTATTTCAGCCCCCAAACACTGCGTTAGGAGAAGGACTTTTCATTGGTGTGTGCAAATGTAATCCAAATATGGTGAGCCAGATTATTTTGTGAAACTTAATTTGAACCAATAAAAGAGAGAGAGAGAGAAAGAGAAACCTGGAAGAAGCAGCAACTTCCTTGGCAGGGCTTGAATGAAAAGACTTGGCCCTGTGATTTCCACAGAACTTGTTTTTGTTTTTTTTTTGTTTTTTTGTTTTTTTTTTTTTTTTTTTTTTTAATGCTATTAAAGTGCTTTTCCGTAGTAACAGTTGGCTTCTGTTGGGGGTCATTGTGTTAGGTTTCCGCTGACGTGTTTCAAATGAAAGCCTTGGTTCTTTATTCATGGTTAGAATATTTTGTGCCATTGGGTTCAACCATGAAAACCAAAAATGCTACCTTTGATGTGTTCCAGATGCATAGAAGTGCGTTTTCAGGTGTCTTCCATACCATCGCTGGTTTCACAGTGATTTCATTTGACAGTGAATACACAGTATCAGGATTGAAATCATAGGAGTCCAGACTTGATACCAAGACTCTTCTGACTCTGTTGGTTTCTTGATTATAGAACTTTCTCTTGATAAACCCTTAAACCTCATGCATTGCAGCTAAAGAGATGTCTCAACAGTTAAAAGCAGATACAGTTCTTCCATAAGACCTGAATTCAGTTCCAAGTATTCACTTCAGGTAGCTCACAACTTCCTGTAACTCCAGGCCCAGGGGATTTGATGTCCATTTCTGGACTCCATCGGCACTGCACTGAGGTGGGAAAATCCACATACACACCTGCATACACGTAATTAAAATTAAAGATAAATCTTTAAATTTCATGCACATAAGAAGGAAATAGATGGGTCATGGATAGATGGGTGGGTAGGTGGGTGGGTAGGTAGATGGATGGATGAATGGATGGATGGATGGATGGATGGATGCATGACTGGATGAATAAACCAGTCATAGATTCCAAGATGACAGGATATACCTCCTTCTACTCTTGCTCCTGAAATCATAATTAGATAGGAGAGCATCAATATGCAAAGTCAATTCTAAAGAAGAAGAAAATGTCTAACTGTGAGATCCCGTGGACTTTCACAGGCAGTGCCAGGATTTACCAGATTCTTAGGAATAAACATTGGCAAACTGAATTATCACCCCATTGTGATCAAAGTTTGCTTCAACGATACTACAGGAAGAGTGTTAATGGCAATTACTTTTAATATTTTATTATAAAAAATTCAGATATAGCCGGGCGTTGGTGTCTCACGCCTTTAATCCCAGCACTCGGGAGGCAGAGCCAGGCAGATCTCTGTGAGTTCGAGGCCAGCCTGGGCTACCAAGTGAGCTCCAGGAAAGGCGCAAAGCTACACAGAGAAACCCTGTCTCGAAAAAACCAAAAACAAAATTTCAGATCTATTAAATGTTTAAATAATTTTACACAAGAGTATTCCTACGCCTCAACTTCAAATCTGTGATAGCCATTTCATTGTCTTGTCACTTAACACTCTACCTACCCATCTCTCCATTCTTCAAGCCATCTTATTTATCAAGTAATTCAAGCCAAATTGCAGACATCACAATCATCTTCACCAATACTTCTTCAGTAAAAAAAAATATGGCCAGAGTTCAGCATTTGTTTCAAATATTTTTCTTCAATGGAAAATTAATTGGCCACTGAATTCTGACAATTGCAAACACCTGAGGTTGCCCCCAAATATATCCAGATATGGAACATTACTGTTGGCCCAGGGAGTTTACCAGTAGAATTAGAAAGTGTTTGGTTGAATTTGTTTATCTCTTTACCTTGAAATATACTGGTCTGGGTTAAATGGATGCCTTTTAAATTCTTCAGATTTCAAGAAAATAAAGACTTGCTTCCCTCTGTCTGTTTCAGTGACACCTGAACTCCAGATGCAGTGGTGATGAAGGGGTGGAGGTGTATGTAGATTATCTGCAGGGCCAGGAAGCTGGCAAAAATGCTGGAGAAAATAAACAAAAATTAGAATCCTAATGTCTTACATGTGTTTTCATTACTTAAAAATATAGAGACAGATGCATAAAGCGGTCAGGGTTACAGGTATACTTTGGGTCTTAATAATTTTTTTTTCCATACTAGAGCTTCCCACCAACTTTTTAGGGACAGAGGCCAGAGGGACAACCAAAGAACCCCTCTGTAAGATGGTGCACACTGCCAAGTTGACTCCAGAGCCAACCTCAGTCTCAACCACGTGGCACATAGAAATTGAACCCTTTCCAAGTACCGGGCTCCTTAAGTAGCTGTACTGACTAATTACTTCCATCAGGATAATTGCTCCTAAGAAAAGGGTACAATTACTTCTCCCAAGTAGAATATTGACATTGTTTAATGAAGAATTAACGCATGCTGTGGTAAACTATGTGCTCAGATAGGGAATAAAGTAGTTCCCAAACAATCTGTTTCCCAGAACAAATTCTTAAGCATTTCTGGTATTTTTGTTAAGTATCCTGAATGAAGCAAATAGGCAGTGCTACAGCAGGGAAGATTTCACCCCTGTCCATGGAAGTGTATGACAATCACTGGCCATCAGCCAGGCACCAATGAGTCCAACATCACGGTCAGGTATCAGAGACATTATATGGGATTCAGCTAGTTTCCATAGACATGTACATGTCTCAAATTGACCCTTTTCGGTCATTGCTACATACAGATATGACACTCACATTTTTATTGTGTGAGTGGTAATGTGGATAACTTGCAATGTGGAATGGCTGGCACTGAAGCTTCCACTGTGTTGACTGGGATGAAGTATGGCCACAGAAGAATGCTTGCCCAGAATGCCACTCCATCATTTGTTCATTTGGTTCATACTGATAAAGCAAGGATTTAGACAGTGCAAGCCTAATGGTTGTATTAGCTGTGTAGGAATCAAAGAGGAATTAGAAAAAGAATCCACCATCAAGAGGTAAACAACTCCTAAGGAAGAACTATCTACCGTCTGTTGAAGAAATTGTCATTAGAAACTATACTTTATTACACTGCCCACTAGCCAAAGATTCCTTTAAGACCAAGGAAGTCTGGCCTGGAGAGATGGCTCAATAGTTAAGTGTGCAATATATACTGCTTGTGCAAAGGACTCAAGTTCAGTTCCTAGTACCTACATTGGGGGCTCACAACCATCTGTAACTTCAGCTCCAAGGAATCTAATGCCCTCTTCTTGCCTTGAACACCCATCCTCATGTGTTCACACACGTACACACACACACACACACACACACACACAGAGAGAGAGAGAGAGAGAGAGAGAGAGAGAGAGAGAGAGAGAGAGAAACACTCATATACACATACTTGAAAAAGTAAATAACAGAGGACTCATGCTCAGTGCCTGTTGTGTAGACAGCTGCTAGATCACAGCAGAATTCCTCTTTAGGAGCTGATTTGGCCTGCAGGAAGTGGCTTCACTGATGGTGACCTTCCTGAGAGCACCTGCATTCAATGAAGGGTGGTGTCAAGGCATCAGGGATTCTTGACTCAGCTGTGATAATGCAAGGGACGTGCAGCTCTAGGTCTTCTCACAGAATCACCCAAAGCTCTTTATGCAGGTTCAGCTCCTTTTGCCTTCTTCTCTGCCCAATCCAGTGCTTGGCACTCGTCACAGATGCCACTCAAAGCCATCCTCAATAAACTGCCTACATGCAAATCTCAACATCTTACAGTTTGTCTCCTAGGAAGCCAATCTGGGATGGTCCCTACCAAAAGTTGAGTTTTAGAATGTATCTCTAAAAGGGGATTTTAGGAAAGAGTACACCAGAGTTCTAAGGTTAGAATTCCATCACTGACACTCAAGTAGAGGGCAATCTTTTAAAGTTCTGCTCAAGGAGAACAGAGCTGGAACATGTGATGGAGTATGGAAACATGACAGCCTTGTTGGTGATGTAAGAAGAGCCTCTTGACTCCCCCAGAAAACAGAAAAGACTGAATGTCACAGCCAGACCAAACATCAAGGAAGGTTGGGGTGCCAATACTAGAATGTTTGTTACAGTAACAGAAAAACCCTGATTAGAAGAGATCGGGATGTTGGGCGTTGTGGTGGAAGAAGTTTAAATATTGGAAAATCTTGAATACTTAGATACCTTTCTTTGTCTGGAACTCTGCAGCAGTTCATCATCTACCTCTCCCTCGTAAAGGGCAGTCTCTTTATCCTACCATAAGGGCCAGGAGGTCCTATTTGGGGAAATCACATACAGATCATGATTCCCCTAGTCTTTCCTCTTAGCCATTAAATAAGGAAAAAGTTACAACACAACGTTGGGTAAGTTCCATGCTTGGGAATAGAGGTCAATGTTTGTAGCATGCAGTTTTATTATTTAGGCACCATGTACCAGCAGGGACCAGAGAGTCCATGCTGATTATCACTCTGAAGATGTGGCATCATCAAAGGATTCAAATGCAAAGTTATAAAAGGGTGAGTTCATCCACATGTGAGTGATCTCCTGTGAAACAATATTCTTATCTTATGAAAGATCCCAAGAGATAATGAAAATGTGCTATAGGCATAGCTCTTATTAGCCTAGCTAAGGAAACAGCAGATACCTAAAGGAAGTGATATGTACAGAGTGTAAAGTCAGTGATCAAGAGCTCCACTAGAGTAGATGCAACCACATAAGTTCAGAAAATTCGTAAGTTACCAATAATTTACCGAAGAGCCTAGAGAACAATTCATTTACCAAAGCAATGGAGAGCACAGTGCTGAGAGATTCTTCTAAAGTTAAGTGGCAACTTAGCTTTAGATGTCCTTCATAGATGTCCTTCATAGATGAGAGCAATAATGTATTCCATTGGAGAGATGCATTCCTTGACAACAATGAGCAGGAGAGAATCCTGAGATAGCAAAAGCCAGACAGCTGCACTTAACTAGCACACCAGAGGAACTCAAGATTATCAAGATTATCACTGTGAATAGGAAGGCCAGAATACTGGTCAAATCGCCCTACAGGGAACTAAGAGCTGAGGGGATAGAATGTGGTGTTTTTGACATCTAAGAGATGTGTAGAGGCTGAAGAGATGGTTCAATATGTTAAACGATTCCTGTGAAAGCATGAGAACAGGAGTCTAGACTTTGGGTCTGGAAAACTCATGTAAAAACCCTGACGGAGCTAGCCTCCTCAGCTCTGCATTTTGGTTGGTTGTGGTTCTCTGTAAAGAGAAGTTTCCTTGATGAAGGGCGAGGACTACACTCTTCTGCAGGTCAAAGGACAAATGTTTAGAGTGTAGTTGGAGATTATACTGGTTTAGCAAAGTGGTGGTTATAGGTGCCCCACCTAGATCCTGGGTAGTTGACTAGGTTTCCAGTACAAGGAGGCATCATTTCCCTCTTACTGAGTGGGTCTTAGGTCCAGTTAGAGAGTTGGTGGCTACTGCCAAGGCATGGTCGCCAAGACAGCACCCTTAGGGTTATGATTGTGATAAGTTGGTTGTTGTGCAGTTCATGGGCATCATAGCTGGGTAGGACTGTTGGTTGCTTCCCTTGTTTGGAAGCTGGCATGGCATCTTCTAGCACCATGAAAGCAAGTCCTCAGGGCAGAGGCTTCCAGGTCAGGTCCATCTCAGGGGCCTCTGGGCTCTGTATCCGAAGGGCATGATGTCTTCAGCCACAGGGACTTGCCTTCTGGGGGTGGGGCAACCAAGGGCAACAGCAATGGGCTGGCTGTATGTTTGAGGAATCTCTTGGATAACTTTGACCAACAAATCAAAAGAGGGCTTCTCATGCCCGCTGTTATGGTTTTGTTTAGATAGTATCTGGTTCTTGGAGGGAACATTGTAAGTCCAGTTGATAAAATTCATTTTAAAAATATGTGTATTTATACAAACACTTATGGGTATCAGAGGATATTTGGAGGTAGATAGTAGTGTGATTCTTAACAACTTTTCAGACATCCTTACTATTATTTTACCCTCCTTTCTCCTTTTGTATTTATCCCCCTCCCTCTCCCTAATTAAAGCCCGTTTTCCTGTTTTCCCAGCTCCCCATCAGATCATGTGTACCTGGCTATTTCCCTCTCCGTTGCTTCCACCCTGGCAATCGTCCCTTGTATGCTTTCTTAGTTTCTGCCGTTACTCCAGGGTATGTACTCACTTCTGAAGTCTTGGAGCTAGGAGTCTCAGACGAGAGGGAACATTCAACAGTTGTCTTTCTGGATCTGGGTCACCTCACTCAAGATGATATTTTCCAGCTCCAGCCATTTACCTGCAAAGTTTAGGATTTATTTTCGTATAGCTGAATAATATTCCGTAGTGTATATGTGCCACATTTTCATTATCCACTTGTCAACTGAAGGACATTTATGTTGTTTCTGTTTCCTAAAGACATCTTCTGAACCTAAGACTCAGGGAACGTTGAGGAAGAGGGTTTGTAAGAGGCAAAAGGATCGGGGAGTTTGCTGTGAGTTATGTCTTCTAGTGATATCAGAAGCTACATCCAGAAAACTCACCAACCTGATTGCATAAACATAAGCTGAACAAGGACAATAATGATGGATATGCTCAAGTAGATTGGAGAAAAGTCTATGAGGCCCCAACTCTACATAAAGAACTACAAGCAACTAAGGAATACTGAGGGTGGGAGAAAGAGTCTTCCCCAAGGAAGAGCACAGCAATTGGTTATCCAATACCAAAACATATATAACATAATACAAACTGAGCAAACTGTGTTTGTATATTAAAAAATATATATGTATATATACATGCACATATGTACATGTGACAACAATTAGTGAAAAATGTGGTCATAAACTTGAAAGAGAGAAAGGAAGAGTACATGGGAGGGTTTGGAGGGAGGAATAGGAAGGGGGAGATGATGTAATTAAATTATAATCTCAAGAAAATACAGGAAGTAATTAAAAAATAATACAACAACATTTTTAAGCCAGATGGGCATAGCAGCCAGCCTTAATCCCAGTGCTTGGGAGAGAGACACAGGGAATCCCCGAAGAAAGCTACCTGGTCAGACTGGCTGAAACAAAAGAGAACAGACAGTAAGGCAAAGGTACCAGCACTGTGGTATCCACGAATCCAAAGCAGTTCTAGAGATGCAGGGCAGATATTTACGTTCAATAAGTGGCTCTGAAAATTTAATACAAATGAGAATTAGTCTTTCAATTTCCCAGCATGAAGTTTGCATTGTTGACCTTAACAAGCTTAAGTTTGATCTTCATTGATGGAGGATGCATACAGCCCAGTGACTCTCCTGCCTCTCCCTTTCCCCGTCCCCATCATTCATTTCCACCTCTGGAGTCCCCTATTCTCATCCACACTCAGAGTCCTTTTTCCTTGTCTTTCTCCCTCTTTTTATCCTTTCTCGCTTGCTATTTCTTTGATTCTCTCTCTCCTCACTTGCCTTCTTGATGTTTGCCTGTCCCTACAAAGAAAAAGAATGAATCGACGTCTCCCTAAGATAAGGAAGAGCAAGTCCCAAGAAGCAAGTACCATTTTCCTCTCTGTAGCGTCTCCAATTTCCTCTGGAATGGTGACTCTGTTCGCTTTTTACTTGCTATTATCTTGGACTGTCTGCAAGAAGCATCTCGCATGGCATAGTAGCATGGAACCTTTCCCCATTTGGTCTAGTAAGCGATAACTTCATATGTTTGCCTGTGTGTTCGTACGAGTGCACTTCGTGGTGAGGAAACAGTCACAGCAACTTTCGAATTTCTTGAAATAAGAACCATGCCTCTTGCCCCATGTTTCAGCTTCACATGCCCTCACTCCCATTTTCTTTACAATAAAATACGTGTAGTGAGTATTCAACTGCCATCTGCAAAATTAAGTGAATACTTTTCCTGTGTGTGTGTTTATTCCCATAGGATCCATCTACCGTTGGATTTAGAACAGACTTGGGCGAGCCATGCCAGGTGGACGCAACCTGATCTTTCCATACTTCCCTCCTAAAGCCACATGAATGGATGAGAACGGTGATCAACATAAATAATGTCCCTAAATAAAGAGCCACAAACCCAAATGTATATGAAGTATATAAATGAAGGCAACCAGGAGAGGATCTATGGAAACAAAAATCACACACCCAGTTCAAAATGGGAGTAGCTACCTATATCTAACTGATTTTAGCCAGATGATACCTTTCGGCTTATAATGTCCCCCACAGGCTCATGTGTTTGAACATTTGGTCCCCAGGTGGTGGCGCTATTTGGGGAAGTTAAGAACATTTAGTCCATGGAGCCTAATGGGAGGAAGAAGGTTCACGTGGGGCCAGCCTTGACATTCATAGCCTGGCCCTACTTCCTGTCTTCTCTCTGCTTCCTGTCCTGTGGAGAGCTGAGAGGAGGAATCCCAGCCATGTATTCTGTCTATGAATCTCCTACTATCTCCTCTATCGCACTGGACTTATCCTTTGTACTGTGAGACAAAATAAATCTCTTTTTCTCAGACATTCTGTCACAACATCAAAGTAATGAATACCTTAGGCAAGAACAAAGACCCGGGTTGATGGGTTTTCTTCGTTCTCACTGGGCCTTTAACTGAATCCTCATTTCTAAAGGTTTTAATCTTGTGGTACACAGGGGTTAAAAACAACACAAATGCTCACCACAGGCTGGGCTATAGGAAAGCAATATCTGCTGTAGCCAGGCACAAGACCTAGGAGCAGAGAAGTAAACAACGGGGTTTGACAGCCAAGGTTGAATGATTCCTTGTCCCTTCCTGTCACATATCTAAGTGGCTCCACTGACTGTCATGTAGTAGATGGTGATGAGATAGAATTACTGCAGTCCTTCTAAAATATTTTGACTAAGGATGCTACATTACATTAAGTGTCAAACATAAATCATGCCATGTGATGGATGCTGCCTCCCTATCTATTAATCTACAGGTACGGAGTACTTCCCTTAATGAGATAACCATTCAGAAAGCCTGAGAGGTCCCCATAAGCCATCTATGTACAAACTCCATTGCTCATAAATACTTGGTATCAGGGAGGGCTGTCCTATTTTTAGTTTTCCCATGGATTATTCATGAGAGTGCCGTCGACCGTCTGTGTGATTTCACTAACCTTTCTTCAGATTCCGTTCCGTATACCTGGGTATTCTGGAGACTGTTTCCTTCCTGTTCTGTTAATTTAGCTGGAATCATCTTGGGTGAATAATAGCCTGGCATCCTCAAAATGTCACTCGAGTGTGTGTGTGTGTGTGTGTACACATGAGTGCATACGTTCCCTGGCCAAACTGGTCTTTAAAATCCATCCCCAGACTGGGGCCCTAAACTCAAATGGAGTTGTTAATCTTCCTCCTAAGGAAGAGAACAGCTTTTTAAATCCTTCCCAGGGCATTTTCTGGCTTCTTCATGAAGGAAATAATTATGAACATAACCCCAAAGCATTTGGCCCATTTCAGACTGACTGTGGTTCTGAGCTTGGGCCCAATCGAATACAGTATGAGTCGGGGCTAAACTACACTGCCAAATGAGAGTCTCTCTTACTTCGTGCTGTTTTGAGGACCTATGAAATACTGGGACTTATTGTACTCCACTCTAGCATTCTCCTTCCACAGGACTTAACAACCTGTTTCCTTAATTAGCCCTAACCCTGGGGCAGAGACCAAGCCCTTCCTTTTTATTGGTTTCCAAACACATGTGAACAAATAAGCTGGAGTGGAGGGCACGTTCACGGCTGCCCTTTGGCCTCTCTGTGGCTACGGCAGCTCACGGACTCTCAGCTGGGTTTGGAACCCAAACGTCCTCCAGGGGCGGGATGCTTTGCAGGCTCTCATATTGCTTTCCTGTGAGAGGCTTTGCTCAGGCCTTCTGCTGCTCTCTAGGTGTGTTGCAAGTAGCTGGTGCATCCATTGCGCCTTTAAGGGAGGAAAGAGCTGAAGGCTGAGCCACGTGCTAGTGGAAGGAAGAACCAAAGGTAAGTCCCTTGACTCACACCCCGGTCCTCAGCTCTTCATGGCACTTGAGGGTAGACAAGATCCAGCTTCAAACAAAATATTCTGGCCTGGAGGTTTCCGGTTTGCTCTGCTTAGAAGGTTCTCATCTTCTAGGTGGGGTCATGGTTAGGGTCTCCTCACCGTTCATTCTCTTCTCAAAGGCCTCTTGCTCCAAAAGGACTTCCCTGACCACATGTCTGTATGTGTGGGGACACATGAGTGAGTATGCACGCTTCTCTCTCTTCTGCATCTTCAAGAACCATCGCATCCCATGCATCACACCCACTCTAGTCTTTACAGCTCTGGAGTGATCTTCTGTGCTCAACTCCTCCTGTATTCATTTCCAACACCCCCAATCATTACACCAGCCAATTTGATCTATGAAAACTGTACCCAGGTCGTGTTAATCCCTGCCTATGCCCTCAAACATAAAATACTGCACAGCACATTGCAAGTATTCACTAAATGTAAGAGAAACCATTCACACCTGTAATCCTAGCACCCATGGGTCTGAGGCAGAAGGCTTATCAAGTCAAGGTCAGCCTAAGTTACATAATGAGTAAGTTGTCCAGCATGGTCAAAGTATCAAAGCCCTGTCTCAAAAATATTTTAAATATATTCAATAAACAATTGTTGGATAAATGACTTCCCAATATTTTTGTTTTGTTTTGTTTTGTTTTGTTTTTCGAGACAGGGTTTCTCTGTGTAGCTTTGTGCCTTTCCTGGAACTCACTCTGTAGACCAGGCTGGCCTCGAACTCACAGAGATCCGCCTGGCTCTGCCTCCCAAGTGCTGGGATTAAAGGCATGCGCCACCACCGCCCGGCGACTTCCCAATATTTTAAGTTTAATAGTCGCTATTAGTCTGCAAAAACAATGACAAAATCCCATAGCCATGGAAGAGGCTTTGCACTAAAAGTCGAATGCCTCAGACTCCTCGTACAACTTCACAGTATCTGAAAGGGACTATGGCTACAAACCTGGCTTCTAGATGAAGAATGTGCTTGAGAATTCCCGGGTCCTGGACCACTAGTATCAACGCTTAGGCACAGCTTCCCCTGTGCACTCGCATCTAGCCAATCAGCTCTCTTCCAAAATGAACTCCCAATTAATACTCACCAGGTCACTGCAAGTGTTTCGCCACACTGAAAATCTACAATAATGTTCATTTTTAGCCACAGACATAGCTTTGAACTATTGATCCAAATTTCCCACACGTTATTAGACAATGGGGTAACATTTTATTAACTCTTGAATCTCAGAGCTTCAAGGTTTTCCTGAGTGGAAGAAGCTCAACGTGTCCCTAGGTGACTTTGTCCACATTTTTCTGGGAATCTCTGGCAAGACACTTCTGAGTCTCAGAGCTACCCTAATTGTGGTTTGGCACTCAGCCATCTCTGCAGATCTTGGCTTGCTGTGTTGAAATGTTTCCACTTCCCATGACTTTGGAGACAAGACATTGCACTTCCCATGCTGAAAACAGGAAGGAAAGCGTGGCCAGCAAAATGCTCCTTTGATTGACTCAGGAGAGCACGTAAGATCTTACTGCTCAGCTCTGCATTTCGATGTCCTCTATTTTCCTTAGTAGGTGGTTTTTGTTTGGTGTTTTTTTCATTTTGTTTTGTTTTGTTTTGTTTAGAGACAGGGTTTCACTGTGTAACAGCCCTGGCTGTCCTGGAACTCACTCTGTAGTCCAGGCTAGCTTCAAACTCAGAGATCTGCCTGCCTCTGCCTCCTAAGTGCTGGGATTAAAGGCGTGTGCCACCCCTCCCCCACTCTAGGCATTCTTTTAAATAATTGCTTTTATTTTTTTAATTATGTGTATATGTGTGTGATATGTATGGATATGTGCACATAAGTGCAGCAATCACAGAGATCAGAAGAGAGCATCAGATCCTCTGAAACTGGAGTTACAGGCAGTTATGAGCCACTTGAAGTTGGTGCTCAGATCATAACTCAGGTCCTCTACTGGAAGAGCAGTAAGTGCTCTTAACCACTGAGCCATCTCTCCAGCCCTTATTTGATTAGATTCATATTTATTTTGTTTTCTAACCTTAAGCTAGATGAATGCATCATTGATTTAGATTTTTAACCTCTCTAATGTGTTTAAAGCTATACATTTCCCCTTGTAAACAATGTAAGCTGTATCCCAAAAATTTGGATAGGTATGTTTTCATTCAGTTAAAAATATTTTCTAATCTCCCTTGTGATTTCTTTCTTTATCTGTAAGTTATTATAGTTAGCAATGTGTGATTTAATTTTCAAACACCGGAGGGTTCTCTAGATGTGTTTTTGTTATTGGTTTTATACTTTCATCTTATTATAGATTTCAACTCCTTTAAACTTGTTGAGGTTTGTATTATGGCCCAGAATAGTGGCGACCTTGGTGAACACTTCCTGTTCACTTTCAAAGGACATGGTTTCTAGCTCCCCTTAGTGTTTGTACTGTACATTTTTTCTATTCTTTCATTTTTACCCTCTATTTCTATATTACAGACTGCATACAAATACAGTGGGATCTCGGAAGCTGAAGAGATGATTCCCAGGTTGAGTGCTTTGTCTGCCATGCTTCTGGGAACCCAAGTTCTGTTCCCAGCATCCAAGTCAGGTGATTCAAAGCTGCTTGTAGCTCTAACTCCAGGAAAACATGATGCCTCTGGATTCTGAGACACCTGTGCTCATGTAAAAATATTCACACACCAAGACACACAAACATACATCATTTAAAGGAATAAAAATTAATCTTTACAATAGGTTCTCCCTTTTACCCAGTCTGATAACCTATCTCCCAATTTTTCAGTTTTTGTAAAAATCTAGTCTTGCCACCCATTTTACCACTGTTTTATTCTTTGTTTCCCTTCCCCCCCACACCATGCCTTTCAGAATGATCGTGATTTGTGCTTTTAGCTTCTCTTGGTTTGCTGGCTCTACATTGCATGTTTATATGTTAGGCTTATTCTGTGGTCTCTAAATACATCTTCAGCTTATCACAGCTTGACTTCCGATGCCCCAGCACTGCATAAAACCAAACACTCGGCACGAGGGCATTCTGGGTGCCCACCGTACCATCTGCATTCTTGTTTTCCGACCCCTCACTTCCACACACACACTTGAAATCCCGTGGTGCCACGCACAGCGAGTTCCACTTAAGCAGTCCATTCCCCTACAAAGAAACCAAAAATAAGAGAATGTCCTTTCCATTTCCCCATTATCTGTCACTGTGACTGCTCTTGACTGCTTTAGGGACAGACACATTTCATCTGAGGTTGTCTTTCAGTCAGAGGGACATTAACACTTCTTGGAGTGCACACCTTTTGTTTTTCCAGAAAATAGCTTCCTTTGCCTTCATCAGTTAAAAATGATCTTTTCCTGGCTACCATTTCTTCTCTCTGCTTGAAGCACAAGGAACTTTGTCTCCAGTCTTCACTTGTGGGGACCTTAGAGGTAAAACTCACAAAAGTGAGTGTCTTCCTTTTAAGACAGACAGACAGACAGACAGACACACACACACACACACACACACACACACACACACACACACACACTGAAATGTTTAACTCTCAAACTTATCCAAAGAGCATCTCCAGCAAGTAATCAATGGTAACTTGAGTTTCCTTGCACTGTTACTGGTTCCCAGTAAGCTGTGGCTCTGTCTTCTGACTGGAGAGAAGTACTTTGATGCTATGCTCAGTTCTTCAAGCATTTAAGAAGAGTTGTTTACTTTGTTCAACTATGTTTTTCCTGGTTGTAAGAAGCAACAACCACCAGACCATTCAAGGGATAATTTCTGACTCATTTTTATCTTATACATGAAATTTCTGAGTTTTTGTTTGTTTGTTTGTTGTTGTTTGTTTGTTGATGTTGTTTGATTGTTTGGGGGTTTTTTTTGACATATTTAGTACTACAGAATCTGAAGTTGTGGTTTCATTTTGCAGAATAAAGGATTTTGTTATAGTCCTCTAAATAATGGTGGGGTTTGTTTTGCCAGTAGTTACATAATGTACATGTTAGTTTGTTACATTTGAGTCTTGTTTTCAACCTTTTCATTCAATAGTTTTCCCTGTAAGAGTCTTGTTGTGCAATGATCTTTTTGTACACTGTGAAGATTTGTCACTCAAACTGGCTTAATAAAAAGCTGAATGGCCAGCCGGGCGGTGGTGGTGCACGCCTTTAATCCCAGCACTCAGGAGGCAGAGGCAGGCAGATCTTTGTGAGTTCAAGGCCAGCCTGGTCTACAGAGTGAGATCCAGGAAAGGTGCAAAGCTACACAGAGAAACCCTGTCTCGAGAAAAAAAAAAAAAAAGCTGAATGGTCAGTAGTAGACAGGATTTTCAGGGCAGAGAGGACGATGGGAAGAAGAAGGGTAGAGATGCAGAGAGTTGCCAGACAGACAGAAAAGAAGCAGCATGGACAGTACAGAGTAAAGGTAATAAAGCCACAAGACAAAAAGTAGATTGTTAAAAATGGGTTAATTTAAGTTGTAAGAGCGGTTAGTAACAAGCCTAAGCTATTGGCCAAGGTTTCATAATTAAAAAGAAGTTTCTGTGTGATTATTTGGGAGCTGGCAGGTGGGACAGAAAATTCTACCTACATGTGGCACCCAACATCCAGCCATGCATATACAAATAAGGCCTAAGAAAGCTTTTTAAAAAAAAAAGTTAGGAACACAGAGTCAAAAGCTGCTGGTAGCCTCAGTCTCTTGGGCAGGTTCTAATGGCATACAGAGGCATGGCTCTTTTAAGAGGCCCTGCTACTGAGTACTTGAATGGGGTTTGTGGTTTATGAGCAGCAGGTAGCCAGTGGTATGAGACTAGCAGAAACACACCTATAGCAGTGTGGACCCAGAAACTTCCCAGAGCTGGGCCAGTAAATGTGACTGTTGCTGGTACCTCTGCCATGAGACTAGGCTCTCAGGGAACTGAGGGGGCAGAGCCAGCCACCAGCATGTCATGAGCTAAGCTACATCACGGTTTAAGATTTTGCTCATGTAGACAGAAAAGGTTAGAGATAAGCAGTAAAACAGATTCAGATGGAAAAAAAAAAACTCTAAACAGGTTACAGTGTGGTTAACAATGTGCGCAGGCTTAAGAGGAAAAAAAAGAGGAAAAAAAGAGACAAAAAAGAGAGAAAAAAGAGGGAAAAAAGGGTATAGACAGTCATTAAAAAATATCTTAAAAATAATAAAATGCAGTCTTTAAAGTAATAATAATAAAAAGGGGGGAGAAATAAGACACATAGTATGTAAAATACACAGGAAGTCTGGATCCTATATGGTGTCTTGTTAACTTTGAATTTTTTTAATGTTAATATACAAAAAGCAATAGCTACTGAGAGATGTTGGATTATGGAAACTGCTAAATTAAACCAACCTGCATATTTTTAAAATGTCTTAACTTCAAAATGGAAGTTAGACTGTATGTTGCCTTGGAGGAGAGATTATAATTTGTTTACAAGGGGAACAAATGGCTGTGAATTCCTTCCAGATTAATAAAGTTCAGATTTGACCACTGGGAGACCTCCTGAGTATCTTGGCTACAGACATGGGGAAGAAATCCAAAATAGACTTTTAGACAGGTGTTGTATAAACTGATCCCTCGACCTGGGGAAAGCTCTGAGATAAGATGAGACATGATAAATCCTGTTGACTACAGAGTCCTCAACACATATTATTACATGCCATCCTTTCATATGGCATGAAAAGAGATTCATATTACAGTTTATTATACAGTCCAAACAGACTTATAAAGTTGACAGATGCCTTTTACTTGCTCAAACATAAACAAAAAATCATCTTTAACTGATTTGTGCACACTGCACATTCCATACTTATGTTAATGCAGATATGTATGTTACCTTTGAAAGTGTATGTGTTTGCAGAGCAAAGGGATGAGACATCTGCTGGGGACCAGCCTCAGCAGTTTCGGGGGTCCGAAGGACTGTATACCTGGAAGGCGCAGTAACAACTCAGAGACAGTGCTCATGCAAGCTGACAGGTCACTTTGGGCTTCTGCAGTTGCTAAGTAGCTTCTGCTACATTTTCTTTAGCTTCTGCTTTTGCCTTGGTGATCTCAGCCTTTTACTATCACAAGCAAGGGGAAACAGAAAAGAAGGGGAAATCACCCAATACAAAAGGTTCTCATGATTCCAAAGGTTATTCTTAGAAAATCACCAATATATTCTTCATCATCTTTTACTAAACACAGGAACTATACCAGACTTAACACCAAAGCAAGCATCATCTATTTTTATTATTAATGATTATACAATCTTCTGAGCACTTGACTCAGAGGCTAGCAATATGCAATTTCACAAAAAAGGTAATAATAAGAACAGTGGTCAATGTACCAGACAGTCACTTCCTTCTTGCACAGCCTGCTCTGACCTCAAGACCCCCCCTTCCCCACCCCCCGCACCCCCCTATTGAGGGACTGGACAACAAGTAATACTGCTAACTCTACCAGGACTTGACCATTATCCCAATTTTCCCAGGGTCTCCTAAAGATGCCAGCACCCTAGACAACAGAAAGCAGTCTAGAAAACATAATGCCCACATTCCCAAGAAGGGGTGGATGGCTTTTGGTCATTTGATGAGTTATAGATATTTGTCATTATTTAGGGGGGTTGTTTACAAGTTGCTATTGTTCATGGTCAGGAAAAAAACTAAACAAAGGAGTCAGATTCAATTATCTCTTTCTGAATGAAAAAAGAGGGATACAGTATAGAAATGATGGGATTAAAAAGGTGGAATTTTTAGTATAATTTTAAACAACCACAATTTTCAAATATTTTACATTGATATGGATTTTTGTATATTGATACAAATTTAAGGTTATTTTGCTAGAATATACTGTACACATGTTTCTAGTCTTATTTAAGGTATTGTACCTATGCAGTTCAGTGAAAAATGTAATGTAAGTTTCTAGTCCTTGAAAGTTATTATCACAAACTATTTAGGATAATAAAGAAATGCAGGTTAGTAGTTAGTCACCTATAACAATTAAACTTGCAGTCATGTTAGGTATGTTTTCGACATCAAACAGATTATTTTAGATGGTCTTCAAACACTTCAAAGACATATCTAGATGGTTTTCAAACACTTCAAAGACCTACAAAATATGGTATTTAAAATGTTTTGTTAAAATGGGGCTTTTTATGACAATGAGACATGTCTGATCCTGGTAGCACCAATTTAATTCAGAGAAGATGATTAGCACTGAAGAAACTCCATATGTAGTTTTCTTTCAATGTGGCAAATTCAGGCAAGGGGCTACATGGCACTTGCCTCGTCTACTGACAGTATGCTGTCCAAACTGGACAAACAGGACACCAAAAATGGTAACTACTGAACTTTGCCAAGACAAGGTAGGATAGTCCTTCAAAATTCCTGCTTTATAGAAAAGTCTGTCAGATATTCTAGATCTGTAGGCCAAAGATGGATGCTCCAATGTTGCAGAGAAACCTTGGGTGACTATGCAGGCAGCCAGCTGTCTTTGTCAGTTCTTTCAGTTTTGGAAGTTGCTTGCTCTGCACTTCCTGTTTACTAAGATAATACTTTATCCTTCTGGGTCTTTGATGGAATTGAAGACTAGATAGTCATAGTTATAGTTTTCCGTATTTGTAGTAGAAGGTAAATTAGGTACAGAGCTTTGAACGCATCAAGATATAACAAATAATGGAGTATTTTCTCTAAATATGCCAAATTCAAATGGACTGTAAACATAATTCTTACCTGATAATTGCTCTTATTGTTTATAGTTTTATTATGTTAGAGGTAAAAACTTTCCTTTTTATTTAGACAAAAAAGAAGAAATGTTGTGGAATAATCTTTTTGTACACTGTGAAATTGGTCATTTGGATTGCTTTAATAAAAATCAGAATAACCAATAGCTAGCCAGGATTTTCAGGGCAGAGAGGATGCTAGGAAGAAGGGTAGAGATGCATAGAGTCACCAGACAGACACAGAGGAAGCCACATGAGCAATACAGAGTAAAGGTAATAAAGCCACATGACAAAAAGTATATTGATAAAAAATGGGTTGATTTAAGTTGTAAGAGCTAGTTAGTAACAAGCCTAAGCTATCAGTTGAGCTTTCATAATTCATAAGAGGTTTCTGTGTGGTTATTTGGGACAGAAAAATCTGCATACAGAGTCTGGAGTACATGTTCTGCCTATTCAATCAGGTTTCTTGAAGCTCTTTTACCATTTACGTGTGTCCAAGTTCTGTAAAGAGCTCTGGGACTGTTTGGTTTACAACCCTCTGTGTGAGTTACTTTGTGTTTGGTACAATAAAAAGAAATGCTCGACAGAGTGAATTGAAGAAGGAGGGTATATTTAGACTTGGTATGACAGTATATTGCAGCCCTGGGGGAGGGAGGCACGGTGGCAGGAGCTTGAGGCAGGTGACCATATTCCATTTAAAATCAGCAAGCAGAGAGAGGTGAGCTTTGCTGCTCAGCCTAGTTTCTCTCTGTTTTACTCCATCGAGGACCTCAGCTCCTGGAATGGTATCTCACACACTCAAAGCCAGTCTTGCCAGCTCAGTTAACTTAATCTAGAAACTCTCTCTCTCTCAGTTATGCCCAGAGGGTTGCTTTCAGATACTGTTCAGTGCTTCACACCTTTCTTGCCCCAGAGCTGTCCTTTCTCATGATCTGCTCTTGATCCACTTTTGTGAGTGCAGGCTGGCATGTGGACAATGGGACAGGCATATGCAGGAGTTGGCCACTCTGATTGCAGATGCACCTTCTTAGGCTCAGCTGCCTTTGAAATTCTAGCCATCTGAGTCCCTAAAAAGCCCAACCTCTCTATCTCTAACTCAACACAACTTCTCTGTACTGTGTTTTTAAGCTGTTTGCTGGCATAAAGCCAGAGCAACCATGAAGCACCTTGGTGTATGTACCTTCTATCAGATGTCAAGACCTGAACAACCTTTTGTGTCATGTCTGCAATAACTGTTTTATGCACCGAGCACCATTTTCTGGTTGTTTATGATAGGGTGAATCTAGACCTTTTCGCCCCTCCCAGGGAAGTAACTTTCCTTTCTCATTGACTCACAGGAGGGATGTCCATTCATTTTAGAAAAATCCCCTCTGGAGTCTACAGACCCCAACATCGTCACCTCTGCCTTGAGCAACATCCTCATGTGATGTCATATCAATATACTTTTGCAAAGTCTTATTTATTTGTTCCAGAAAACACTGCACATGGTCCTTCAATGAAAGAGTCATAGTTGAGCTCCATGCAGGAGCTCCAAGCCCAGCTCTTCTCAATATCTCCGGCAGTATCAAGTGGAAACAGTGGCTTCACATCTTCAGTCGCCTACATCTTTCTTCTTGGCATCTGTCCCAGGGATGGATAGAAACCTGATATGCATTAGTAATACATTATCAGTGTTTTTTTTTTTCAGAGATGAATCAGTAGAAGTTTTAACTTGGAAAAATCTATTTCAAAATTTCAGTTAGGATAAAATGCTAAATGAAAGGGGACTGCTTTTTTAAGTTATTATGGAGATATTCAGCTCTTGAGTCCACATTATTTTATAATTTTTCTGTTTTAAAATTTCACTTTATCTTTGAAAAACTTCAAGGTTTCATAAAATTGGCCTTTCAGTGTGAAGATCATCAGCATAATGATTTTATGTCCATTTATCATAGAAAAAGAGAAGCAGCAAGAACCCTGGGATTTTCAAACAGCATTCATTCCACAGCTTAACATCTCCAGCTCTAGAAACTCAGGGGGCTCTATGCTGAGCCCTGGAGTGCTATCTAGAAAAAAAGGCACCTTTTCAAAATTAGTAGTATAAGACTAATTGGTTTATGAGATGAAGGTGACTAGAGACGTTTCCACAGCCTTCCATCTCTTTCCTGTTTCACTTGCTTGGTTTATAAACATATAGGATTGCCCAAATTCGACTTTCCTGCCATGTATAATTGAGTCCTGTATCCACTATAAATGTAAGATATTGAGCAAATTGTCATATCCCTCTCTCTCCTGTCCAGAACCAGGTGTTACATAGCTCACTAGGCTTTTTGGAAGATCACACAATCTTTTTTAAAAGAGACAAGAAAAGATAAGATACATGTCTTTGGATTTTAATGATTTCCTAATTTCATTTTGTTGCGTCCCATAGTCACACAGTCTCTGCATGTCTGGGTTCTAATGACCATGCGAGACATTGTGTTAGAAACACACTCCACAGGAAAGATAATCGGGTTTTTAAGTCTACCATATACTCTTTCCTTAAAAAAAAATCCTCTAGTGAGGGAATAGATATGGCAGGGCAGCAGATAGATAGAATGGTGCTGCTTTGATTCTAAAATTAGAGCTCTGTGGTGGCTTTCGAAAAGATCAAACTATGTTATTATGTGACCGTGTCCACCTCTTCCATGATTAATAGCATCCCTCTTCTAATTAAAATGGGGATGCAGAGGAGAGTTATTCTGCTATCCCTCCTATAACTTGCTTGCTCTGTCTCTAGAAAACGGAAGCCACAGTGTGGGACTGTGGTAGAAGCCATAAAGGTGAACTCTTGAACATCCTCCCTCCCTTGAGTGTAGGTTTTGGTTAGTGGCTCACTCCTAAAGAACAGAAGGAGACAAAGGTAATGGATGTGCAATCCAATATTATAAAAGACTATCTGTCTGTCTGTCTGTGTGAAGGAGGAAGATACTTTATGTTCATGGCTAAAATGATTCAATATCGCTCAAAGGTCCCTTTTCCCATCTTGGCTTGTAAATTCAACTAATCCCAATCAAAATCCCTGCAAGGTGTTATTGTGACTGTCAACAGACTTATTCCAAAGTTTATATGGAAAAACAAGAGATTCAGAGTAACTAAAATGATGCTGAAGAAGAGCAAAGTTGGAATACTGTCATTTTCCTACCTTAGAGTTTTACAATCACAGAGCAGAGAAGATGGCAGTGTGTTACTGGAGGATAAAGAGATGGAGTGATGGAATGGAACATGCAGATCAGAAACAGACTCACAAGCAAAGACACCCCTACTTACACATACACGCTCAACATACAACACACACAAAAGTAATTCATGTTTTACACCTCTTAAAAAAGGTCTGGAGGCATGGCTCAGCACCACTGTTCTTGTCTAGCATGTGCTGGACCCTGTGTTTCATTTCCAAAACTGCTAAAATGAATGAGAGAGAGAGAGAGAGAGAGAGAGAGAGAGAGAGAGAGAGAGAGAGAAGGAAGGAAGGAAGGAAGGAAGGAAGGAAGGAAGGAAGGAAGGAAGGAAGGAAGGAAGGAAGGAAGGAAGGAAGGAATCATAGTTACATGCAAATTTTAAAATTATATGAGTTCTGGAGATATATCTGTAGTGAATCTAGATAATTTTGGATTGGCAATGACTTTTGGATATTAACAACCCTAAAGTCACACCCATGAAATAAATAATCAATTATATGATGTTCATTAGAATTAGAAAAGTCTGCTTTTGAAAATCTGTTAAGAAAATCAAGTGGCCAGTAACAGCTTGGCAGAAAAATCTTTGCAAAACACATAATAAAATAAATGCCTATTATCCAAATTCACACACACAAAAAAATCTCCTAACATAACGCTAAGAAAATTGCAACCCAGATGAAAATGGATACAATATTCTGAAGTTTTGCAAATGAAACTGTGATAAGCATGATCTATGACAAATGACCTCAGAGGACTGAATGTTTATAAAAAAGAGACCTCATCACACAGCTATTTAACATTGAAAATGCAAACATAGCCAGAATCAAGTGCTGAAGATGGTCTGAATGAGAGTATCTTCTTATTTTAAAGACTGTAGCAATCACATGGTAGATCTGTTGTTTTGGTTTCGGGTTTCGGATTTTGTTTTGTCTTTTAATATCTTGCTTTTATTTACATGCATCTCTGTGTGTGCATATGCATGCAGGTCCCTCTAGAGACCAGAAGATGGGGTCAGATCCTCTAGACCTGGAGTTATAGGTTATCATCTGCTGCCTGAAATGGATGCTGGGAAGCAAACCCAGGTCCTCTGCCAAAGCAGCAAGTGTTCTAACCGCTGAGCCATCTCTGCAGCCCCTGGATTTGTATTTTGTTTAAATAACATTCATAATTAAATTTCTTAAAGGTAAAACACTAAGCTTAAAATAATTCTTAGTACAGGAAGATAACACTGTCTAGCTGGATTGCCTTTAAGACAATACACCCTGCATATCACAGGCAAGCACTCTTGATCTGCAAGTGTAGCATAGTTTTACAAATGTAATAAACACATCCATGCCCTTACACATAAGAGTGTGCACAACAACAGTCGCTCAGCACAGCTTGACTGAGGACTTATTCACTCAACATTGTTCTTCCCACAAGGAGGAGGAAGCTTTTGTTCCATCAAATTAAATTTGATGTGTTCTTCCTTAAGTCACGCAAGACAGATGACAAAAGACAGACAAAGGCAGGCTTCAAGGGGGGAGATTTTAAAGCCCTTAAAGGACTGAGGCAAAGCATGCTGGGAAGGCAACCACAGCCTCATCTGTGCTGGGTGCTTGGATAACAAGTATCTGTTGATGGATGTTTATGTGAATTCAAAATAAAAGACTGGATAGGGGGAAATAAAGAAGGGGGTATTTTGAAGATGACCTTTTATTTGACACATCAATAAAAATAATCTTATTTTTCACCAACCTGTGTGGAAAGACATTTTCATCCACACCTTTATCCCAAGAGAACTTTTCTTCCTATTTTTCTATTTATATATCAGCATTGAATGTCAGCTAGATTCATCTGTAATAACTTTCAAGCAGAGTTGAAAAGAAGACGAATGAGGCTCACACAGAAAACTGTGCCCACTGGGTAGTCCCTGGCGGAAGGTGACTGCTGTGCCAACAGGGGAAGGAGTGGGTGTTTAAAGAATAACTGAAGCCTGGCCTGGGAGTGGCTTCTTCCAAAGATCTTTGATGGGCAGTAGTTCAGAGTTAAATATTGACGAATAACACAATCTAGGGCATCCCATGCCTGTAATGCCTTTCTTCCTTAAACTCTCAAAAGAGTCATTCAGACTGGATTGCTCTCGATTAAAGAGCACAAATGCATGAATAGCAGTCTCCAGGATAGCAAGAGTTCTGTTCTTCCTTCTGAATGTGAGATACATTTAAAATGAAGATGTTTTATGTGTCTTTGTTTTGTTTGATTTGATTTGGTTTGGTTTGGGGTCTTGGGAGGCAGGTTATCACTCTGCAGCCCAAGATGGCCTAGATCTCAGTGTGTAGCCCAGGCCAGTCTCAGACTCACAGGAATGCTTCTACCTTAGCCTACCATGTCCTGGGGTTACATGTATGAGTCCCCATGCCCAGCTTAAGTGGAAATGTTTGAATCAAAGTGACATGGAAGAGTGTCAATCACAAAGAGTACCAAGTTTCTCCACCTGTAGAATGAATCTTAACAGGTCATATTAATAAAATCAAACCCGAAGCTAGGTATTGGGGTGATGCTGGAAGATCAAAGAAGCAGAACAAGCCACAGCCACCTCACCTCACCAGTTCCTCAGCTGATCCTGTTTCCTCAGACTGGAAGCCTCTGAGTCCTCATCCAGAATGAATCTCAGTTGAACTGCTGCTCAAAGACTAAAAGTTTAACCAGGCTCTAGTTCCTGGTCCTCATGCCTTACATACCTTTCTGCTTCCTGCCGTCACTTCCTGGGATTAAAGGCGTGTGTCACCATGCCTGGCTGTTTCCAGTGTGGCTTTGAACTCACAGAGATCCAGAAGGATTTCTACCTCTGGAATGCTAGGATTAAAGGTGTGTGTGCCACCATTTTTCTGGCCTCTATATCTAGTGGCGGTTCTGTTCTCTGACCCAGATAAGTTTATTGGGGTGCACAATATTTTGGGGACACAATATCACCACATCCACCCAAGTTCCTGTGATTCCTTTGTTTAATAAACACACGATTCAATGATAAGCAACTGGGTTATTTTGATGTACCCGCAAAAGGAAGGGTTGATTGATACAATAAAAATAAAATAATAGAGAATCATGATTATGCATCTTCTCATTTAATCCTTCATATCATAGTAGTAGAAATTATTATTTTTCTTTTGTCAATAGGAAATGGACATTTACGGGAAATGAAACAATTGACCAACAGCATGAATTGTAAGAACATGATAAAAAGGAACTGTACTGACATCATATTTGGCCAGCTGGCTCTTCCATCAAAGAAATGGTGGGTACAAGCCTCCATTTCCTCCTCTCCTCCCTCTCTAGTCAGAACTTCTCTCTGGTATGTTATGCTGCCTCAGATGTTTGGGGGCTGGTATGAAGGTGAGTCACAATAACTTAGTCCATCCAAACGACTGGCAACCGAGACTCTGCATTGAACATCTGAATTATAGTCAGAAAAGCTTAGAAATGATGTTGGACATATAACCTGGCTCAGTTCCATTCTGCAAATTCTCATACACACTTTCCCGGGCTGTAAGACCTGGCAGTTACACCTGGTAGCCGAAAGTTGGGATTAATGAGTCCAGATTTTTCTTATTATACTTGAATGTAAACAGAGCCTGCATTTCCAGAGAAGATTGATGAAGTTGTAGTGGGTCAGGTAAGCAAGGATCCTTTACTAAGATTGTGAGACTAGGAAATAAGAAGGATGTGTGCATGCCAGCTCTTTGGCTCAGGGTATAGAGTTATTTCCTCCTTCCTGACAAACATCTTGCTACATGTACTAAGAAAGCTTTGTTGACAGAGATGGTTAAAAGAGATGTTACATAAATGGAGCATTGAGTGAGGGATGATTTGCAAGTATATCCTACATTAATTTAAGCATATGTCATACAAAGCTACCACCTCTTCATATAGCATGCAGATATATACAATTATTAGACTACAGTGAGATGAGGTGTTATGAAGAGTAGCCCATTCATGTAAATAGGCACTAATATGACTAGTTCACATGCTAAGGGAAGAGAAATTGGGAGGTCCTAAGCACTGATGAATGTGACATGGAGAGTCTCAGATCTGCTCCACAGGAAAGCATTTCATGCCTGGTACTAGAATATAGGTCAAAGCCTGGTGGTTGGGGAAGTCATAGGTTCTGGGGTAGAACCCAATATTGCTGTGTTGCTAGGTGGTCATGCTGTCAATTTGCCTTCTAAATATTTATGTTTATACCCATTGATCTGGGATGCTCTCAGCCTTGGTCAGAGAAGTTTTTTGTTTTGTTTTTTTTTTTTTGAAGTGAGCAGCAGCCAGTGGAGAGATGCATTAACTGCTCCCAGGGCTGAGGAGAGACTGAGTGTGCAGCCCAAATTGGGACAGCTATATCAACCTCACCATTATCACCACTGTGCAGGTGTCAGGCAACATCACAGAAGGGGAGGTAGAAAGAACCTAAAAGCTGAAGGATGGGGAGGGATGTGAAATGCACAGATGGGGTTGATGATCTCTAGGCACCACCCCACCCATTGCTGAGGAGTGATTGGCAGGGAAAATCATTCTTTTCTGAGGATGAGGCCACTGATAACGCTTCCTGTGTGTTGGTGGATGGCCAGAATCTGTGCACATCTGGGTTAGCACTGGCTGGACTTAATGGGAAGAAGAAGAAGAAGAAGAAGGAGAAGGAGAAGGAGAAGGAGAAGGAGAAGGAGAAGGAGAAGGAGAAGGAGAAGGAGAAGAAGAGGGAAGAGGAGGAGGAGGCAGAGGAAGAGGAGGAAGGTTGTGGCAGTGGATATGGTTGGTAAGTAGATGCCTGCTGCTCTGGCAAGATACAAAGGGTAATATTGGGGGAAACGCCCCCAGAAAGGTACTATTGGTGAGAACTCCCTGCCAGATCCTCTAAGACCACCACCTCAGGGCACTGGCTGGAGATAAGACCCTGAGAGGAAAGCATATTTGTCCTGGAGTCTAGCAGATAATAGTGAACCTGGTCATCCAAAATCCAAAGTCAGCTGTTTGCCTCCAGCATCCTTCTGTTTAGCACCACGCTGAACCGGGAATGAGTCAGGGTGAGCTATCCTAATTTCAGGGCCTTCTCCAAACAAAGCATCATTTCCCAGAACGAATGTTAAAAAAGACATCTTATGCTGCTGTCTGGACAAATGCCTTTTCCACATGCTGAATTTTGCCTTTGGTAAGAGGCAGAGACTTCCTGGAGTCTGCTGTTTTACTTTGTTCAAAGCATCTCTTATTAAATGTGCACTTTGTGAAGATGTATCAAAGAATTTCCCTGTTCTCTGACTGACGGCACTCAGACATGAAGAAACAGGTTGAGGGGCTCATAGCTAACATCAAAACAGCTTGTGGAAAGGAAATTTGTCACATGCCACACTAGAAATACAAATCTTCGGTGGATACTTACTGAATGAAGGCATAACTGGAAACCTTATATGGCATTTGAGAAGTACCTGGAAAAATATCTTGTTATTATTTGTTTCTCTCTGAATTCAGGCTGAGGGGTAAGATATAAAAGCCAATGGGACCTCTTCCCCAGTGGTCTAGTGGTTAGGATTTAGCATTCTTGCTGCCATACTAGGGGTTCAATTCCCAGTCAGGGAAGTACTTATTTGGGTGCTGGAAAGATGGTTTAGCACTTAGAGCAGGTCCTCTTACAGAGGACCTGAGTTCAGATCGCAGCACCCATGTCAGGGTATACACACAACTATCTGTGGCACCCTCTTCTGGCCTCTGCAGGTACCTGCACACACATACAGATACACATATTTATATAATTAAAAATTCAAAAATAAATCTTTTCATAAGATAAATAAAAATAAGGAATCAATAGGAAAGTCACAGATCTTAATAGTAAGTGATAACAGTGGGTACTGTAGATGATAGTTTTCTTCAGGGATGAAAACAATGGCCAGGAATAATGAGGGATCTTTTGAATGAACATTAGCCACCTATAAATGTAAATATGCAGACCTAGAACCACTGCTGCCTCCCACTGGATTCGGTTCCCACAAGACCCACTCCGTGACCCACACTCCCACCTTTGCCATCATCCTCCCCTTGGCCAACCATCCCCTGCAACATCAGCAGCCCCTATAGGCACAAGCACCACCTGTAGCAGTTGGAAGAAGATGAGTAAACACCAGTGTAAGAATACATTCAACAACATAAAGGGTAATATGGAACCACCAGAAGCCAGTGGTCCTACAACAGCAAGACCTGAACATCTCCAATGCAGATGAAGCAGAAGAAAACAACCTTAAAGTAACTTTATGATGATGACTGAGGCCCTTAAAGATGAAGTGAAAAATTCCCATAAAGAAATTGAGGAAAAGACAAACAAAAAATTGGAAGAAATCAATAAATCACTTTTTTAAAAAGCCAAGAAAAAAGCAGTTAAATAGATGAAGGAAACAGTTCATGACTTGAAAACAGAAACAGAGGCAATAAAAAAATAAATACTGAGGGAATTCTGGAAATGGAAAATCTGGATAAGCGAACAGGAATTATAGATGCAAGCATGTCCAGCAGAATACAAGAGATGGAAGACAGACTCTCAGGTGTTGAAGATTCAATAGAGGAAATAGATTCATTGGTCAAAGAAAAAGATAAATCCAAAAAATTCTTAACATAAAACATCCAGGAAATCTGAGACATGATGAAAAGACCAAACCTAAGAATAATAGGGAAAGAATTAGGAGAAGAATTCTAGATTAAAGGCACAGAAAATATATTCAACAAAATCATAGAAGAAAACCTTCCTAACCTAAATAAGGACATGGTTATGAAGGTACAAGAAGCTTACAGAACACCAAATAGACTGGACCAGAAAAAGGTCCCTTTACCACATAATAATCAAAGCACTAAATATACAGAATAAAGAAAAGATATTGAGCTGCAAAGGAAAAAGGCCAAGTAACATATAAAGGCAGACCTATCAAAATTATTCCCAACTTCTCAATGGAGACTCTAAAAGCCAGAAGGTCTTGGACAGATGTTTTGCAGACACTAAGAGATCATGATTGCCAGCCCAGACTACTATACCCAGCAAAAACTTCAATTACCATAGATAGAGAAACAATATTCCATGACAAAACCAGATTTAAATAATACCGCTCCATAAATCCAGCCCTACAGAAAATACTAGAAGGAAAACTCCAACCCAAGGATGTTAGCTGCACCCACAAAAATGCAGGCAATTGATAATCTCATACCAGCAAAACCCAAAGAAGAAAAACACACACACTACCAACAACAACAAAACCAAAAAAGTAACAGGAATTAACAATCACTGGTCATTAATATTCCTTGATATCAATGGACTCAATTCACCTATTGAAAAGACAAAGGATAACAGAATGCACATGAAAGCAGGATTCATCCTTCTGCTGCATGTAAGAAGCACATCTCAACTTCAAAGACAGGCATAAACCCAGAGTAAAAGGTTGGGAAAAGATTTTCCAATCAAATGGACCTAAGAAGCAAGCTGGTGTGTAGCTAGAGTTTTCCTGCCTGGCCCACAGTCAGGATAAATCTCTTTCACCTGCCAGTCCCACAGCCGCTCAGACCCAACCAAGTAAACACAGAGACTTATATTGCTTACAAACTGTATGGCCGTGGCAGGCTTCTTGCTAACTGTCCTTATAGCTTAAATTAATCCATTTCTATAAATCTATACCTTGCCACATGGCTCGTGGCTTATCGGCATCTTTACAAGCTGCTTGTCCTGGTGGCGGCTGGCAGAGAGTGACTCCCTCTGCCTTCCTGTTCTTTTAATTCTCTCTGTTAGCCCCGCCTATACTTCCTGCCTAGCCACTGGCCAATTAGTGTTTTATTAGCAACACATTTGCCATACAGAACATCCCACAGCACTGGTGTAGCTATCCTAATATCTAACAAAACAGACTTCAAACTAAAATTATTCAAAAGAAATAGAGAAAGACATATCACACTTATCAAGGGAAAAATCCATCAAGATGAGGTCTCAATTCTGAACAGTTATGCCCCAAATACAAGGGCACCCACATTTGTAAAAGAAACATTACCAAAGCTTAAATCACACATTAATAGTGGGAGACTTTAATACCCCACTCTCACCAATGGACAAGTCTGCCAAACAGAAAGTTAACAGAGAAATAAGGAAACTAATAGATGTTAAGACTCAAATGGACTTAATAGACATCTATAGAACATTTCACTCAAACACAAAAGAATATACCTTCTTCTCATCACCTCATGGAAACTTCTCTAAAATGGACCACATACTCCATCATAAAGCAAACCTCAACAGAAACAAAAAAAACTGGAATAATCCCTTGTAACTTATCAGATCACCATGGGTTACAGTTAGAATTCAACCATGACACAAACTACAGAAAGCCTACAAACTCATGGAGACTGAGCAATGTTCAACTGAATTACCACTGGCTCAAGGAAGAAATTAAGAAAGATATTAAAGACTTCCTAGATTTCAATGAAAATGGATGCATAACATAACCAAAGTTATGAGACACTATGAAAGCAGTGCTAAGAGGGAAATTCATAGTGCTAAATGCCTACATAACAAATTTGAAGAAATCTCACACTAGTGACCTAACAGCATACCTGGAAACTCCAGAACAAAAAGAAGCAAACTTACCTATGAGGGGTAGATGATAGGAAATAATCAAACTCAGGGCTGAAATCAACAAAATAGAAACAGAATACAAAGAATCAATGAAAAAAAGTTGGTTCTTTGAGAAAATCAACAAGATAAATAAATACTTATCCAAAATAACTAAAAGGCAGAGAGAGAATATGCAAATTAACAAAATCAGAAATAAAAAGGGGGACATAACAACAGACAATGAGGAAATCCAGAGAATCATTATGTCATACTTCAAAAACCTGTACTCCAAAAAATTGGAAAATCTAAAAGGAATACATGATTTTCTTGATAGGTACCATATACCAAAATTAAATCAAGAAGAGATAAACAATTTAAACAGACCTATAACCCCTAAGAAAATAGAAGCACTCATTAAAAGTCTCTCAACCAACAAAAGCCCAGGGCCAAATGGTTTCAGTACAGAACTATCAGAATTTCAAAGAAGAGCTAATACCAATTCTCCTCAAATTGTTCAGCACAATAGAAACAGAAAGAATATTGCCAAATTCTTTCATAAGGATGTAGTTACCCTGATACCCAAACCACACAAAGATACAAGAAAGAAAGAATTGCAGACTAATCTGCCTCATGAACATTGATGCAAAAATACTCAATAAAACACTAGCAAAACCAAATCCAAGAACATACCAAAAAAATCATCTACCATGATCAAGTAGGCTTCATCCTAGAGATGCAGGGATGGTTCACCATATGAAAAACAGTCAATGTAATACACCATATAAACAATCTGAAAAAAAAAACCCACATGATCATCTCATTAGATTCTGAAAAGGCCTTTGACAAAATCCCACACCCCTTCATGATAAAGGTCTTGGAGAGATCAGGAATACAAAAAAAAAACACACAATTAAACATAATAAAAGCTAGATACAGCAAGTCAATATCCAACATCAAATTAAATGGATAGAAACTCAAAGCAATTCCATTAAAATCAGGAACAAGGCAAGGCTGTCTGCTCTCTCCATATCTATTCAATATAGTACTCAAAGTTCTAGCTAGAGCAATAAGACAATAAAAGGAGATAAAGGGGATAGAGTTTGAAAAGGAAGAAGTCAAACTTTTGCTATTTGCAGATGATATGATTGTATACATAAGTGACCCCAAAAGTCTACCAGGGAACTCCTACAGCTGATAAACACCTTCAGTAATGTGGCAGGATATAAGACTTACTCAAAAAAATCAGTAGCTCTCCTATATACAAATAATAAATGGGCTGAGAAAGAAATCAGAGAAACATCACCCTTTACAATAGCCACAAATAATATAAAATAGCTTGGGGTAACTCTAACCAAGCAAGTGAAACACTGTATGACAAAAATTTTAAGTCTTTGAAGAAAGAAATTGAAGAAGATATCAGAAAATTGAAAGATCTCCCATGCTCTTGGATATGTAGGATCAACATAATAAAAATGGCAATTTTACCAAAAACCATCTACAGAGTCAATGCAATCCCCATCAAAATCCCAATATAGACCTCGAAAGAACAATGCTCATTTTATATGGAAAAACAAAAACCCAGGATAGCTAAAACAATCCTGTACATTAAAGGAACTTCTGGAAGCATTACCATCCCTGTCTTCAATCTCTACTATAGAGCTATAGTAATAAAAACAGCTTGTTATTGTCATAAAAACAGACATGTACATCAATGAAATTGAATTTAAGACCCTGATTAAAATCCACACACCTATGAACACTAATTTTTGACAAAGAAGCCAAAATTATACATTGGAAAAAAGAAAGCATCTTCAACAAATGGTGCTGTCATATCAGGAAGTTGGCCTGAAGAGGAATGCAAATAGATCCATATATATATATATATATATATATATATATATATATATATATATATCACCCTGCACAAAACTCAAGTCCAAGTGGATCAAAGACCTCAACATAAATCCTGTTACACTGAACCTGATAGAAGAGAAGGTGAGAACTAGTCTTGAACACATTGGCACAGGAGACAACTTCCTGAATAGAACACCAATAGCACAGACACTGAGATCAACAATTAATAAATGCGACCTCCTGAAATTGAAAAGCTTCTGTAAGACTAAGGACACTGTCAATAAGACAAAGAAGCAGCCTACAGAATGGGAAAAGATCTTCACCAACCCCACATCTGACAGAGGACTGATCTACAAAACATATAAAGAGCTCAAAAAACTAGACATCAAAATATCAAATAATCCAATTAAAAAAATGTGATACAGATCTAAACAAGAATTCTCAACAGAAGAATCTCAAATGGCCAAGATACACTTAAAGAATTGTTCAACATCTTTAGTCATCAGGGAAATGCAAATCAAAATGACTCTGAGATTCCATTTTACACCTGTCAGAATGGCTAAGATCAAAAACATTAATGACAACTCATGATGGAGAGGATGTGGAGCAAGGGGAACACTCCCCCATTGCTGGTAGGAGTACAAACTTGTACAGTCACTTTGAAAATCAATATGGTGGTTCTCAGAAAAGTGGGAATCAACCTACCTCAAGATCCAACTGTACTACTCTTGGGCATATACCCAAAGGATGCTCAATCACAAGGACACTTGCTCAACTATGTTCATAGCAGTGTTATTCGTAATAGCAAGAACATGGAAACAACCTAGATGCCCCTCAGCCGAAGAATGGATAAGGAAAATGTGGTACATTTACACAATGGAGTATTTCTCAGCTGTAGAAAATGATGACCTCATAAAATTAAAGGCAAATGGATGGAACTAGAAAAAATAATTCTAAGGTAACCCAAACCCAGAAAGCTGTGGTATTGTACTCACTCATAAGTGGATATTAGGAGTAAAGTATAGGATAACCAACCTACAATCCATAGCCCCAAAGAGGCTAGATCAAGGAGGGCCCAAAGAGGGATGTATGGATTTCCCTGGGAAAGAGAAATAGAAGAGAAACTGGGGGTGGGTGTGGGAGGAATGGGGGGATGGGAACTTGAGGGAGTGTGTTGGCCAGGCTGGATGCATGAGGGAGTTTGGGGGCAGGACGAAGGGCTAGGGAGAAACCTGGTGCCAGAGAAACTCCCAGGAATCCATAAAGCTGACCCCAGCTAAGACCCCTAGCAATAGTGGAGAGGGTGCCTGAATTGGCCATCTGTTGTAATCAGATTGGTGACTAGCCTAATTGTCATCAAGAGCCTTATTCAGTAACTGATGGAAGCAGACGCAGAGATCCACAGTCAAGCACTGGGTCGAGCTCTGGGAGTCCTCCTGAAGAAAGGGAGGAGGGATTGTATGAGCCAGAGGGTTCAAGGTTATGATGGAGGAACCCACAGAGACAGCTGACCTGAGCTCCTGGGAACACAAGGACTCCAGACCAACAGTTAGGGATCCTGCATGGGACTGACAGTTGTGTAGCTCGGTCTGTTTGTAAGGCTCCTAGCAGTGAGATCACGACCAGTCCCGGGGACGTAGCTGGCTTTTGGGAACCTGTTCCCCATGCTGGATTACCTTGCCCAACCTTTATACAGGGGGGAGGAGCTCAGTCATACCTCAACTTGGTGTGTCAAGCTTTGTTAAATTCCATGGAAGGACTTATATTTTCTGAATGGAGACAGAGGAGGAGGGGGTGGATGGGTAGAGGGGTAGATGGGAGTGGAGAAGGGAGGAATGAGA
The DNA here is from genome assembly GCA_902168405.1 of Peromyscus aztecus. Lineage (NCBI taxonomy): Eukaryota > Metazoa > Chordata > Mammalia > Rodentia > Cricetidae > Peromyscus > Peromyscus aztecus. Next base: position 45,783 of record CABHPQ010169280.1, read on the forward strand.
GGGAAGGATGGAGGGGAAACTGTGATCAGCATGTATAATAAAGGGAAAATGTTAATAAAAATAAAAAATCAATACATGTGAATATGCACATCTTTAACTTAATAAGGAGCTCCGATGATAGTCTATATACAAATATTATGTGGTTGTCTCAAGTGAAATGGCTTTCAGAGAGGCAGGAACAGAACTGTACTGTGGCAGAAGCCAGGAAATCAAATATTGTGTTAATGACTAGGAAAATGACCCACCCAGGTCCAGTTAACCATAGATGGTTTATGCAGGAAAGTGTTAGTAGCTGAAACTACTGGAAGTAGTTGGAAGTTCCAACTGGCTTGTCTACTGGAACAGTAATGTAAAAGAAAGACAGGCACATAGCAGAGCACTGTGTAGCTACCAAGTAGCTGCTTCTGATAGTTAATACCTACTGATCCTTCCTAGGGTGAAAAGATTCAGCAAATTTCTACTGTTCCTTTAGCCATTACCTGGGCCTGGGCTATTCAAGTGGCTATTCACGCAGCATTTAATGAAAATTACCTCGAGTTCTAGTACTTGAAAATCTCAAAATCATCTTTCCCCTTTAAGAATAAACAGATCGAAATTTTTCCAAGCATATTAAAAGTATCCAGTAGTTCAAAAAAAAAGCAGGCAGATATACAAATTCCACAAATCTACAAGCAATGGGCAGTCATACTAAATGTCTCCAAAGAGACAGACTTACCTCAAGACATGGGAAAAATGTAAATACCTCAATTATGTCAAGGAAATTTTGAAAAATGAAAATAAAATTCTTTTTTATGTTATTTCAGAATAACAGTTACATGTTGTGTACAGCCATTTAAAGGACACTGTTTGAGCTGGACAGTGTGGCACATGACTGTAATTCACAGCACTTGGAGGATATAAAAAGTTCAAGGTCATCCTTCCTAGGCTACATAATAAGTTCAAGATCAGCCTGGGCTCCATGAGATTCTGTCTCAGACGAAATGAGCAATTCAATCAAAGACAAGAGAGGAACGCCAGTCGCAGGAGACAGAATTAGTAGACGATTATTTTTACTATTTCATAAAAGTTGTGCATGGTGAAAAAAAATGAGGAAAAAGAAGAGAGGGACAAATGGTAAGACCAACATCGCTGATGAGAACTGAGTGAACGAAGAAAAAACCCAGCCAAAGAAAGAAGAAAAGGCTCTGAGTACAGGGCAGGGCAGGGAGAAATGTTTGCATCCAAAAGACTTTAATTGGGTTTAGGGAAAAATTAAATAAAATTCACACCCATTTGGTATACACATGTTTTCTATATACTTCATGCATAATGATATTTTTATGAGGAATTAGGGAGAAGTAAATGAAAATATTATTGGCCCCAGAATCTTTTTCTCAGTAGGAACTGACGTGAGATGAAAACTATAAAAGGCTGAGAACAGAAATGATACCTCAAAAATCCCTGTCCTCAGTGAAGCCACGTCTACATGAGGACAAAGAAAGACATCTTTAGACACATGACTGTTTTCTCAGGATTAGAGGGAGTTGTAGAACTTTAGCTGAGCGGTTGGAGGGAAGGCTCAGTGATGAAAACACTTGCTGCTCTTGAGAGGACCTAGGTTCAGTTCCCAGTGTCTGTATGGTGGTTCAAAACCACTCCAGTTCTAGGGGATCATCAGATGCCCTCTTCTGGCCTCTGAAGACTCCTGCACATACATGTACTTAGGTATGCCCATAGAAGTATAAGTATAAGTAAGTAAGTAAGTAAATAAATAAATAAATAAATAAATAAACCTTTTTCTAGCAATCCTTTAGCAGACAGAAAATTCAAAATAAAACAACCTTAACTGAGCAGGAATGGAAAAAAAAAGCATTAGTAAGTAAAGAAGGGGAGGAGGAAATCTGGCACTGCTAAAATCTTGAACTGGGACAGTTTGAGCCACTGGAATAGCACACAGGTAATCAATCACACAGCTCCAGCATAGTCACCACGCTGATTTCAAGGGTTACTGGTTCTCAGGTGCATTCTGATTTTACATGTGAGGATGTGGTGCAGCTCTGGGATAGAGTGTTTGCCCACCATGCACAAGACCTAGGGTTCCACACCCAGCACAACCAAAAAAGAGATGTTACCACATAAAGAAAATATACCTTTATTACTAAGAAGGCAGACACTTTCTAAGTACTGGAAATAAAAAATCTCAATATACAAGATTAACCTTGAAAGAGATGTGCTGTCTCTACACAAGCAAAACACAATGGGGCTAGCACAACACAGCCTAAAGCTGTAGCATGAATCTTAAAAGTTCTTATTAATAAAATCAAACCCGAGCCAGGTATTGGGGTAAATGCTGGAAGGTCAGAGAAATAGAACAAGCCACAGCTATCTCACCTTGCCGGATCCTCAGCTGGTCTTGCTTCCTCAGACTGGAAGCCTCTATGTCCTCATATCCAAATGACTCTCAGCTGAACTGCTGCTAGAAGCCTGAATGCTTAACCAGGCCAAATGCTTCTCCAGGCCAAATGCTCCTCCAGGCCAAATGCCTCTAGTTTCTGGTCCTCACGCCTTATATACCTTTCTGCTTTCTACCGCCACTCCCTGGGATTGAAGGCTTGCTTTCTGGGATTAAAGGCGTCACCACGCCTGGCCATTTCCATTGTGGCCTTGAACTCACAGAGATCCAGAGGGATTTCTGTCTCTGGAATGCTAGGATTAAAGGCGTATGCTACCACTGCCTATCCTCATGTTTAATATTGTGTCTGTTCCGACTCTGACCCCAGATAAGTTTATTAAGGTACACAATATTTTGGGGAACACAATACCCCCACATAAAGCCTCCCAAAACTCTGAGCCATGCAAACCTTTTCTCTCTGTACATTTACCAGTCTTAGATATTTGTTATAGCAATCAGCAGTTACCTAGCACAAGGGAAGAAAGCAAGAATTTAAGAAAACATGATGTAGGCTTGTCATACATCAAAACAAATGACAAGGAAATTAAAGATTAAATATAAGAAGAATTCTAAAATATAATACACAAATAGGTATAAAATACATCTCTACTCTTGCACCATTCTCAAGTGCTACAGCATTTTACTAGTTCTTTATCAATGTTTTAATCACCAATTAGTTGATTTCAAAAAGTAAAAAATAAATATCTATGACCAATGAGAACTTCTCCTGTACAATATTCAAGTCTTGGGAAATTTTCAAATACTATTTAAGATGCTAATCTTACAATTGAAATTAAGTTAACATTCTAAGGTGGCTACTTTGAAAGGGATATCTTGTATTCAAATGTTGCCAGTAAGGATATTTTAAAAGCTAATTATAAAACACTTGTATGAAAAAAATATTTGTACAAATTTCTCTATCACAGATTTAGGGGCACTCTTTCTTGTCTAAACTCTTGTGTAAAGCATGTCATGAGGCTAGAGGTCGGTAGACCCCAGCTGATGGTGGTTCCTGCCTGGTATGTGTGATGCCTTGGGCTCAAGCCCTGGCTGTAAGCAGAAAAGCATAATTCTGTTACTACTTCTAACTGTGGCCTCATTTAAATGACTCCACAATTATTCAAAAAGTGTTACTTCAAAAGCAAGATTATTCTAGAAAAGTCTAGACTATTTTCATTTGCTAAGAAAGTTATTCTATACCTGGATTGGAATACAACATGAATTTGTATGGTCAGAGAATGGGAAGATTCTTACTAATATCATTTCTCATTAAATGAGAGAGTGCTAAGTGTGCACACAGATGAATTTTTATTGTTGACTATCCTTGATCTTTCCACTTAGTAGAGGTTGAATGAAATGGACATGGTTGCAGACATCTATAGTCCTGTGCGACCTCTAGTGTGGGTCACATTGTAGGCATTCAAAAGTGAGTGTTGGATGAACTAATAACCACATGGGTTAACTTTCCAATATTTGCTTTGAACAACAGCTCACACTGACTCATGTTTTGAATTAAGACATGAGATGAAACAATGACAAATCCATTCGACATACTCCTGATAAGTTTCTAAAATTTACTTTGTATAAATATTTGATGTGAGCATGTTTTTCTCATATAATTTATTTCTCCTATAAGTTGAGACTGAGGATTCTAGGGAATTTATATGCTGGGATTGTTGGATTTCTATTCATTAGTGCTTTGCAGTATTAAACGCATTTTTCTATATTTGAGTCTGAACCAATTACATGATCCCAGCAGAGAACAATTTTTTCTTCAATTTGAAATGCCTTAAACAATAAATGTGAAAGTAACCACTAAACTGTAATAATGGTATGATTAAAAAAGACATTATTCAAAATATTAGTAATGAAAATGCCTAACCTTTGCTAGGTATTTTATTAATAACTGCCAGGTATTGAGCTAAGGATCCTAGGAACATTATCTTTATTTAATCCAGAAAACCATCCTAGGAGAAAACATACTCTTATAATCATGAGGATGGGGAACCCGCCACAGAGGCAAGGTTGTGAGGTGTGCACAGCCATCTTATTTGTGGGTGCCTAGTTCTGAGTATCAGCTCTCTAAGGCCAACTCAGTGGGAAGCCAGCTGAGAGCCAAACACAGCATGATTCAGAAAAATCCTTATACCTGCCATACTCCAGCCATTATGTTGGTGGATTACAACCAGAATCAAATACCCATCTTAAAGATGTCATTCCAAGTCTTCATTGAAGACTTCTGGCAAAGAGTAATGGAAATCCACACGCGATTCTGCACACTTTGGTGAGTGCTCCCACAGATGCACACATTCAAGCATCAAGACCTTAAAACACCGGTACTGAGACATCTTTGGTCCACTCATACTAGAAGGAATTAACTCCTGGCCAAAGCCTTCATTCTGTTCAATGAAACAACTTTGGGTCCTGTGAAGGGGAGAATGGCTCTCTCTTCTATTTTAGTGTAGATGTCTCTATAATGAGGCATGTATCTGTACAGCATTTTCTTTTGAGGATCAACTAAATTTTCATAATTTCAAAAATGAGAAGGAAGAACTTCCTGAGTTTAACAAGTTTCTCCCCAATCTCTGATGACTTGACATCTGGAAATCTTATTATATTTTGCTATTTCATCCATTTATTACAATTATATTAATTTTGGAGAAGGCTGTCATCTTCTGTTTTCACCCAATAAATCACACTTAAATGATTAAATATCTTATATTTAGCAATTAACAAAGGACTTTGATCTTTTCCAAAATCACTCTGAAACTGCCTATATTATAATGACACACACTTGACCGCTCTCAAATAGAAAACTCACTGAGAGAAAAGAGGGACTTCTGTTCTCAATTGAAATGAGGTCTGGATGTCAGAGGGCAGGAGAACGTCCATTTTAAAGGACATTCATCTCTTTATTGGGTAGTGTTACTAGACTCAGTGTGTAAAGTAGAAAAATAACACATTTGGGCAGCTTGAAATCGCCAGACTTGTTTGACAACTGAGGCAAGCTGCGTTCATTTTTACCTTCCTCTGCTATTAGCAAAAGCATAGTGCAATGCTTGGAAATCCCCCACTCAACAGATGACCACATGCAGATAAATGCATCATTGCATAAGAAGCATTTCAAATCAGGTCTGTGTGTTTAGAATCAGGTAATGAGAAGGATTGTT
>CABHPQ010169281.1:0-19234 GCA_902168405.1 Peromyscus aztecus
TCCAGCGGCAGTCCCTAAGCCCAGTGGAGACTCCGATGAGCCCGGCTGCTGGGTGTGCGGTATCCCTTCCTCTACAGACAGCAGCAGGGACCCCGCCATGCAGAGCTAAGAGCAAACGCTGCTTACACGCATCCTCTTCCGCAGGGCTAGAATGGGCCACCAGGCTATTCTCAGTCGCAGAAACCTACAAGAAAAAAACAAAAAAGATTAAGGGGGATTAAGAAGAGCATTAAAAATAGAAGAGCATCTGCTGCCAACACCATAAAGACCCGCTGACTCCAGTTAGTCACTGGCTGCCTGGGGGGAATAACGGCCAGGAACAGCCGAGCATTTAAACAAGAGGCAGCGATCATCTTTTACGAGGATATTAACGTGCCTCTCAATTACAGAGGCACACTAGAACAGACTGCACTCAGCTGCCAAGTGCGCATCATCTCCCTCGTAAAGAACGTTCAAGCCGTATCTCAGGAAGCAAAAAAAAACCAAAACCCCGTGTCAAGGAGAGCAAATCCCACAGCAAGGGAAAGGAACATAGTTAATCACAGGAGTTACTCTTACTCTGATTTTCCTGGTTTCTATTTGGGTGTTTAGGGTGGAGAGGTGGAGGCTGGGAGGTGAAGGGAAGGAGAAGTTAAAGATAAGCCCCTGCTAGACTGTGAGTTTGATGTTAGCCTGGGTTACAGTTCTCTCTCTCTCTCTCTCATATATATATATGGCACTTGTTGCTCTTGTGAAGGACCCAGGTTCAATTCCCAGCACCCACATGGTAGCTCACAATCATCTAACTCTAGTCCCAGGGAATTTAACACCCTTTTTGGGCCATTTCAGACACCGGGCACAAACATGGTGCACAGACATACATGCAGGCAAAACTCATAAAATAATAGTAACAGTAATAATAATAATAAAATTGTGTATCTAAGAAAAATATTCAAAATAAAACAAAAAACAAAAAAAGCACACTGCTATACCTGGGGGGGGAGGACCAAAAACCAACAAAAATATTCTAGTCTCAAAATGGCAGTTTTTTTGTTTTTTTGTTTTTTTAAACAAGAAGCAGACCCTGTGTGTGGGTATATATTTTTGGTTCAGAAGCCATCAAACTTGAATGAAAGAACTGCCCCCTCCCTCCTTTATACACGCCCTAGTCCTTCCTGGTGTACATCTTCTATAAAGATCATGATGCTGGTTTTAACGGGTGATACCAAGGGCCTATGTCAAGATGTCTGAAGAACCGAACTACGATGGAGACTAAGTTGTTGGCTGACCACACGCGAATGCCAGAGTTTTCCCTACCGGGATTCTATCTTGGCAAAGAATAAGCCAGAATAACCACAGCTGACATTTACGGAGTATTTACTATGTACCAGGTATTGAACTGATCACCTCCAATGCAGTATTTCATCTAATGGTATGAATACATTTTTTGAAAGTGTGTTTGATTATAAAAAGACCATCACTGATGGATGGTTGGCACATGCCTACAATCTCAGTACTCAAGACACAGAGGCAGGAGGGGCCAGTAATTCAGGGTCATCCTTGCCTACACAGTAAATTAGAGGCTAGCCTATGCTACATGAGACCTTGTCACCAAAAACCAAAACCAAACAAAAAAGACCCTCAACTCACGTGCATTTGTAGGTGCACCCATCCTGGGATGTTCTTCCCTTACCTCTGACCTAGTCCCCTTGAACACTTAGTGCTGACATCAGGACATAACATGTGGGTGGACAGATGTCATCACTGCAGGGACTTCCAGGCAGGGGCACCAGAGACCATGCTCAGACATCTCAGTATAGGAAAAGCAACAGCTTGACAAAGCATGGCATTTCAAGAAAGTTACTTGGGGCTGGAGAGACTGCTCAGTGGTTAAGAGCACTGGCTGCTCTTACAGAGGACCTGAGTTCAATCCCAGCACCCACATGGTGGCTCACAACTGCCTGTAACTTTAGTTCCGGGGGATCCAGTGCCCTCTTACATTCTCAAAGGATAAATAAAAACATATGGGCCGAGCAGTGGTGGCGCATGCCTTTAATCCCAGCACTTGGGAGGCAGAGACAGGTGGATCTCTGAGTTCGAGGCCAGCCTGGTCTATGGAGCGAGTTCCAGGACAGCCAGTGCTATACAGAGAAACCCCACCTTGTTCAAAAAAAAAAAAAAAAAAAGTGTGTGTGTGTGTGTGTGTGTGTGTATTTGTTTTGTTTTGTTTGTTTTGAAAAGAATGTTTCCTGTAGCATTAACATCTTTTTGTAGCAGACCAAAGTTCAAACAGAGCTTAGGTACTGGTTAACAAAAGGCAGTCAGGCAGTCCAGGGAGAGCCCAGGCTCTGGAAAGCCTACAGACTGTGAGGACTCACTTGACTGGTGTTTACCATTTTTTCTCTCCTCCTTCCCCACCCTCCCTGATTGGTGATTCTCTTGTCGCTCTTTTGCACTGTAATTAAAATGTTCCGATCCTGCAGTTCAGCCCAGAGTTCTAATTTCACACCAAATCGACACAAAAACAGAATTTAGGACACCAGGAGCATCATTTTCCAGATAAGTATTTCCTCAGTTATGATCTTTAGGTAAAGATGGGGAGATTTCAATGCTGGGTTGTTTTTTTTTTTTTTTAATTTATAAACCATAAGGAAAATTCCAAACATATTTATTTGTTATATTTGAGAAACAACTTTCACTAGCCAGGCATGGTGACCCACATCTTTAATTCTAGCACTCAAGAAGCAGAGACAGGCAGATCCAGGCAGATCTCTGTGAGTTCTAGGCTAGCTTGGTCTACAGGGTCTGTCTTATTAAAAAAAAAAAAGTCTATAATTTATACAATTTATTATTACTTTAAAGATTTTTGAAAGATTTTCTACATATGAGTTCTTTGCCTTCATGTATGTATGTGTACACCTAGTGTGCATGGGAGGCTCAGAAAATCATGTAAGATCCCCTGGAATTTTATTTACAGACAATTGTGAGCTGCTATGTGGGTGCTGGGAATTGAACCCGGATCTTCTGAAGAACAGCCAGTGCTCATAATTGCTAAGCCCAGTGTAGAGCTTATTTGATGAGTCTATGACCGGCAAGTCCGCTGTCTACATGAAGTTGTTCCATGCTGCAACTACACCATCCATCTCATGGTTAAGGTACGAATCACAAACGTGATTTTCCGTGGCTTTCCACTGACGTCTGATTATATCTAATCCTTGAGGACGGCCTAGAAGGCTTTTCCAGATCCCTCCACCTGTCTCTCATTATTGCCTATCTACTACCACTACTTTGCCAATCAACCAAATGTCAGTCTCAGGCTTCCGCACTCTGCTGTGCCTGTGTGTCTATTCTTTCTCTTGTGAGACCTTTCTCCACTCACCTGGCCCATTCCTGCACATTCCTCAAGACTGGGCTCAGACATCATCTTCCTGAAGAAGTCAGGTAAACTAGTTCTGAACTCCCATGGCCCCACTCTCTCACAGCACCTACCATAACGATTTTTAATAGCTACCATGTCAGAAGGCAATAGTTGGTTAGTTTTCTTGCACATGAAGGCCACATGTGAAAGAGATGGGGAGAGAGATGAGAGGGAGGGATGGAGTGGGGGGATGGCTATGAATGAGGGTGAATGTGTATGTGGTTTTCTTTGTTTTCAAACAGGGTCTTGTTGGCCTCAAACTTTCTACGTGCACATGCTGGCCTCAAACTCACGGCCCTCCTGCTTTTGCTTCCTGCATGGTTCTGCAATTGTTGGTATTTGCTAATATGCCTGGTTCCGCCTTTAGTTTACTCTTCTCCCATTAGTTAGTTAATTACAATATGTGTGAGGGTGAGGATATGGCACAGCACAGGTGTGGAATTCAGAGGACAGCTTGCAGGTTGGTTCTCTCCTTCCGCCATGTGAGTACTGGAGACTGAGCTCAGGGCCTCAGCTTTGCCTGCAAGTGCCTTTTCCTGGTGAGTCATCTTGTTGGCCCAGTCCTCAGTTTCTAAGCTTAGCATTTCTTATTCTTAACATATACGACGTGCATTCTACATGCTTTGAGGGAGGGCTGGAGATGTAACTCAGAGGATGAACACTTGCCCAGTGCATGCAAGGCCTTGGGTGAATTGCTAGCAGAGCAAAACCAAAACCGAACAAATAACCTTGAGAAAAAGAATAACTTTTTTTTAACCAACCAACCAACCAACCAAACAAACAAACAAACAAAAAGCCATATTAAGCCAGAGTGGTGTCAGGAGCCTGCAGTCTCAGTTATTTAAGAGGCTGAGGCGAGAGGATTGCTTGAACGTGCAAGTTTAAGACGGGCGTGAGACACAAAGACCTCATCTCAAAACAAAATTAAGACAAAACAAGCAAACGAAAGAAAATCTTAAAATAACATATTGAGTATATATCTAAGAAGACGACTGTGAATGATTTAAAGACAGGATCTTGGGGCTGGAGAAATGGCTCAGCAGTTTAGAGCATGCACAGTTCTTACAGGGGATCTGGGTTCAATTCCCAGCACCCGAATGGTAGCTCACATCTGTCTGTAACTTGAGTTCCAGGGGATCCGATGCCCTCTTCTGACTCAGGGCACCAGCCACGTTCGCAGTGCACACATTTATACACATACAACAAAGCCTTAAAAAAGTTTTTAAGGCCGGGTGTTGGTGGCGCACGCCTTTAATCCCAGCACTAGGGAGGCAGAGGCAGGCGGATCTCTGTGAGTTCGAGGCCAGCCTGGGCTAACAAGTGAGCTCCAGGAAAGGCGCAAAGCTACACAGAGAAACCCTGTCTCGAAAAACCAAAAAAAAAAAAAAAAGTTTTTAAAAATAAGAATTTTATCTCTGATCAAGCAGCTTTTTATAGGTGACTTGAGCTTTATGCCTTCTGGGCATTTGCTGAACAAAAGAATTTTCCAGTGAAGGCTCATTATTTGGTCAGCTGTAAATTACAAAGCTTCCTAACTGAAATTTATGTGACCTGCAAAAATGACAATCTGCTCTGGCAGCTGCCACCAAATTCCCAGACACTACAGCCCAGAGCCAGAGCCCTTTCTAATTTTAAGCACCTAATTTAGAACACATGCTTCCTTGGCAACTGGACGTGGACTTTCAACCTACCTTTCTTCCTTCCTGATGGGAGATGCAGACCTCAGGTCCTGGGGGCACATTCTCCTTTTGTTCCAATTTATGAGTTTTGATCTCACCACCACTGGCTTTCAACTCATTCTACAAAATAAAAATAACCCATGAACTCAAAATGCTTACCATTCCATTCTCTTCACAGCTCATCTTTCAAATAAACTTGGAATGCTTAAAAAAAAAAATTCTTCTTCTCACAGACCTTAGGCCAAATCAACCCCCTGTCACAAGCAGAACCCACTGACTAGTGAAATAACAGAAGCAGCCGTGTGGACACACACCTCCGAGTTAGATATCCGCATGCCTGTCTCAAAGTGGATGCTCATTAGGATACAGACGTATCATCGGGGACACCCCCACCCCAGCACCCGCATTCTGTGAATCACTCTTCCAGCAGCTTGTGAAGTGCAAAGCTTGTGAATTTACAGAAAAGACCATTGGGGAGCAAGGAAAGGAGATGCCAAGTGCCAACAATTAAGAAAATATACTGACCATACATATAAATGCCCGGCCTGGAAAGAAAGACAGGGGTGATGGACACATATAAAAACTGAAATTATACGGAGTGACACCATAAACAATCTTTTTCTATCAAACTTTCAAAAAGGAAAAAAAAAGCTTTTCACATAAAATTTGCAAAGATATACCTTAATCTATATTTCATAACTGAGCCTCAACATTAGAGAAAACATGTATTGGTACCGCCATAGGGACCAAGGAGAATAATCCTATCTTTTTCCTCATATCGGACACTGGGAGCAGAAAGTTAAAACGAACTGATCTACTAGATCTAAAAATCAACAAAGAGGGAGCTTTCCTATCTTTACTGTGACCTTTCCTATGACCCCCTCCCCCTTCCTCCTCACTTTCTGACAGGCTCCCATGTAGTCCAGGTTAACCTCAAACTGACTAGATAGCCAAGGCTAACCTTGAACTTCTGATCCCCCTGCCTCCACTTCTCAAGTGCTGGAGCTGCTGGTGTGTGTCACCACACTCAGGTGACGTGGCACTGGGGGTTAAACTCAAGACCGTGCACTAGAAAGCGCTATCAGCTCAGCTACCTTCCCAGGCCCCATCTGCGCTTCTTCAGGCTTGGGGAGAAAAAGCCATCTAAGGCCACAGGGCCAGTGAAGTGATGTGACGAATCTGCTAAGGTCAGCGACTTCAGAGTGGGCCGTCCCTGCTGCACATGCACCCATGAGGAGGAGACGGCCCCAGCACTGCCGAGCACACTAGGACACCCATTCATTTATTGTCTGTCTTTCTCTGAGCTCCTCCTAAGCTGCTGCCCAGGATGTGCCCTGTTACAATCGTGTGCTGTAAGGAATTTCAGACATTCTTGGGGGATGAGACGAAACGTACTTTTCCCCAGAAATCTCCAGAGCAGAACTTTATTGATGAAACTCTACGAGGAGAATTCATTTAGAGATGACGGGATCTCTGTAGCCCGGCAGTCCTGGAACCGGCTTCAAACTCCAGCCATCCTGTGTTGCTACACCCCTTGAGGTTGGTTTTGTTTTTAAGGGGAAGCCAAGGATGTAGCTCAGTTGGTACAGAGCTTTCCTAGCATGCATAAAGCCCTGACTTCTACCTGCCAGCATCAAATAAAACCGTGTGTGGTGGCACTGTAATCCCGGTTCTTAGGAGTTGGAGGCAGGAGGACCAGAGTTCAAGATCAGCCTCGGCTACATAGGCAGTTTGAGGTCAGTCTGGGATACACCAGACGGTTTCAAAATGAAGAGCAAAATAACCAGCCAGCAGGAGGATGCTTTGTCACGGCCATACCTGCTGCACTTTCCAGTGTGCTAAAAAAATCCAAACGAGGTCACAGAACAGGTTTTCCCACCCGAGGAGTCATCTGGGTGGAATGCTTGCACAGACAGACAGACACCTCTAGTATCAGGCAAGAAGTAAGCTTTGCCCCTCACCCGTCTCTGCATCTCCTGATCTACGTTCTAAGGAGAGTCTCATTCTATTCCTTTTTCACACTCGGTAAACTCTGGGTGTTCCATTCTCTTGATTTATACACATCATCTCTTATTAAAACTACTGTGGAAAAAAAAACTGGAGTAAGGGATGAGGGTATAGTTCAGTGGTCGAGTATGTGTCTAGCATGTATAAAGCTGTGATTTCAATCCCCAGTACTGAAAAAAAAAAAAGAAAGAAAGAAACAAACAAACAAACAACTGTGTTTCAGAGAATGGGTCCATCAGTACTACTGAGGAATGCATAATTATGTAGGGGGAAATGTTTTTACTTCTGGAATATACATTATGATCTTGAATCTGCACAGTTTTGATCTGTCCAGGAATAAATAAAACAATATTATTTTCCCAACATGGTTAAGACCTTTGGCAATGAATAGATCTTGTATTCTGAAATCACAGAAGGAACAAACTTATGCATCCTCTAAAACTGAGAAGCTGGGCTAGGGATGCCCCTTACAGGGCTAGGGAAGCCCCTTACAGGGCTAGGGAAGCCCCTTACAGGGCTAGGGATGCCCCTTACAGGGCTAGGGAAGCCCCTTACAGGGCTAGGGATGCCCCTTACAGGGCTAGGGATGCCCCTTACAGCACTGTGCTTCTCCAGCATGATTGAGGTAGGTCCTGGCTTCAGATTCCAGCACTACGGTAAACAGACAAATGAGCAGATTTTTGTTTGTTTGTTTGTTTGTCTTTGTTTTTTTTTTTTTTTTTTTTTTGAGACAGGGTTTCTCTTTGTAGACAGGCTTTCTCTGTGTAGACAGGGTTTCTCTGTGTAGCTTTGGTGCCTTTCCTGGAACTCACTCGGCAGCCCAGGCTGGCCTTGAACTCATAAGGATCCTCCTGGCTCTGCCTCTGAGTGCTGGTATTAAAGGTGTGCGCCACCACTGCCCGGCACAAATGAGTAGATTTTAAGACGACAAAGAGAGGATGTGATGACATCCTGTGCTCCTGTCACCTGAGTACTTGGGAGGGAGACTGAGGCAAGAAGAGCCCTGTGACTTTAAAGCTAGGTTACTGAGTAAAAGTCCTATCTCAAGCTGGCAGTGGTGGCGCACACCTTTTATCCCAGCACTCAGGACTCCGAGCCAGGAGGATCTCTGTGAGTTCCAGGCCAGTCTGGTCTACAGAGTGAGTTCCAGGACAGCTAAGGCCACATGGTGAGACCCTGTCTCAAAACAACAAGAAAAGAACAAGAGGTTTTGGGGCTGGGGGTGCGGCTGAGTGTTTACCCGGCATATGCGACATTCTGGTTTGATTCTTAGCACTATGGGGGTGCGTGTGCAGAATACCAAATCTTTCCATTCATTAAGCATGTAATCTTCCTGTCATTCCCCATCCCTCTTTTCTTTCTCTGCAGGAAATCATTACATCATATGGGTTAAAGATTGAGAAGGCCATATAGAGCTCCTCTTATATTGGGAACTAAATCCTGAGCCTCAGGCATGCTAGGCATGTGCTGTACCGTCCCCAGCTCCAGCCCTCACAGAATTCCTTTGAATGAAATGTCCAGGACTGCAGACTCATAGGCGGAAAGTGTATGAATGCTTTAGTGGGTGACTAAACAGATAGGGAATTTCTCTGAGGGCTGACAGAATGGTTCTGGAATTAAGACAGAGTTATGGTTGTACAACCTTGTAAATATACTTAAAAAAAAATCCCCTAAGTGTGTTTTTGGTTTGCTTTTCCCTATAGAGCCCAGAATCAGAGCCAGGGCCTCACGCAAGCTAGGCAAAGGCTACATCCTCAGCCAGTGTGTGCTTCCACAGAATGGTGATTTTATGTTATGTGAGCAATATGTCAATGAAAAACCTAACAGAACTACATCAATGTTCAATGCACTTCATGTTTTTTATATTTCCCATGATTCTCTTGGAAAAGGAAATCTGGGTTGAAGATATAACCCAGTGTAGCGCGCTTGCCTAGCGTGTGCAAAGGCCTGAGTTCAACCCTAAGCACCCACCACGAAACCAAAAAGAAACTCACAATAGATGTTCCCATTAAAGCTAATAAGATTCCGATTTTTTTTTTTATCAGTGACAATGAAAAAGTTCAGTAGACGAGCCAGGAAGAGTCTTGATATCACTGCTGGTAACATCACAGAAAACCAGTGAGGTGTGAATATGTATGCATCAGCTGGGGGAGCAAAATCAAGACTGGAAAACGTATGTTAACAAAGGGAGGAGGAGGGGGGACTGGCCAGGTCAGAGGTCAGGGCCCAGGAGCCATTTCCTGGTTGCAGCGCTCATGCCGGCTGTCCGGAGGAGCGAATAAGAATGGTGTAGCCAGGTGGTGGTGGCACACACCTTTAATCCCAGCAGAGCCAGGTGGATCTCTGTGAGTTCAAGGCCAGCTTGGTCTACAGAGCGAGATCCAGGACAGGCACCAAAACTACACAGAGAAACCCTGGGGGGGGGGGGAGGAAGAATGGTGTAAGTGCACACCTTTAATCCCAGCACTTGGGAGGCAGAGGCAGGCTGTGAGTTTGAGGCCAGCCTGGTCTACAGAGCGAGTTCCAGGACAGTTAGAGCTACACAGAGAAACCCTGTCTCGAAAAACAAAACAAAACAAAAAAAACAAAAACAAAAACAAAAAAACAAACCAAAAAACACCCAAACAAAAACCCCAAACGGCACTGGACACATACTGCGTGGCTGGCTGAGCTGCTCTGCTTGGACACGGCAGCCTGGTACTTGGCCATGCGATCCTTTATGGAGGTTTCCGAGAGGCGTGGGAGCTCCACACTCCGCTTACTCTCATTCTTCTCCAAGTTGAACGGGGAGGATGACAAATGACCTGGAGACGTGGAAATAAAATACTTTGTTAGAGGATACAAGGGGATTCCAAGTCTTGGGTGACTGTAATCGAATGCATAACTTTTTCTATTAGAAGTACAAGAAAGGTCAGGTGTGGTCCTCGTCTGTAATCCCAGCACTGGGGAGGAGGGAGCAGCGCTACACATTCAAGGTCAACTGGGACTATAGAGGGAGACCCTGTTTAAAAAAAACAAAAAACCAAAAACCCAAAAGCAACAACCAAAAGCATGCACACACAAAAAGAGAATCAGAAATAGAAGTGTCTTTCATAGGTAATTTTAACTCGCTTTCCTAACAGAGTGCCTTTACCATAAATGCACATTTATACATTTATACACACATACACATTCACACACATTCAATCACACATATTAGTATTTTTGTTCACTTATTTTCTGTGCTGTGAATGAAATGTTTTGTTTATAATAAGCACCCAGACTCCTTCGAAGCTACACCCCCAGCTCTGGGACAACCAATCTTGGTCAGGGATTCCGTCCTCCCGTTCCAGATAACTGGAGTCAAAGTGTCTGTAGCATGTCACCTGTCACCCCTCAGATGTACCCGAAGATGAATTAAAAATGCAACAAAAGGGGGCTGGAGAGATGGCTCAGAGGTTAAGAGCACTGGCTGCTCTTCCAGAGGTCCTGAGCTCAATTCCCAGCACCCACATGGCAGCTCATTCAGGTGCCTCCTTCTGGTCTGCATTGCAGGCAGAAACACCGGATCCATAATAAGTAAATCTTTAAAAAAAAAAAAAGGCTTGAAAAATGCAGTGAGCACACTGGGCATGGTATGCTCATGTCCGCAATCCCAGAACTGGGGAATCAGACTGGAGCGTCAGAAGTTCAAGGTCAACTTTGGCTACATAGGGAGTTCTAAGCCAGCCTGGGCTAGAGACCTTGTTTCAAACAAATGACAAAAACAAAAATCAGGAGAGCAGAACAGGGGTTGGAGATTTAGCTCAGTGGTAGAGCACAAGGCTCTGGGTTCAGTCCTCAGCTCCGGGGGTGGGGGGAGATCAGAACAGTTGGAGGCAGCTTGTGGCTGACACATAGACTTCTCTCTACCATGGCCATTCTTCCTTCAGCAGCACAGGTTTTGACTACAAAAGGTTCGCTGTGACTTAGTTGCTTCTTGGAGGGTTTCACACACTCTCTACTTACTTATTTCCAAGTCATCCAGGGAACAGCTGTTTTCAGAGGTCCGCCTTCCACCTGCATTGCGGCTTTGGGTCCAAAGACTCTGTTCAGAAGATGGGAAATACTGATGTAACACTCGAAACTCCTTCATTCACAAAATCCAGAAGGTCAGAACATTTTAAATGTCAAGAAGTATATGTTCACAGATGCTCAGGGACAAATAAGTGACTTTATATAAACAAAGCTCATGGCTACTGACCAGCGCCCAGCCAGCTTACACATCAGCACTAAAATGTAAACAATCGCTGGAGGGGAGTCCCCACATCTTAGGTGACACTGACATGTCCCTAAAATCTGCAGCACCCCTCTGTCTCACTGCACCCCGCTGCCGCTGCCTTGGCAATCTTCATCATTGACTCCTTAACATCCCATTCGCCGCTTAATTGGTTCTTTTTCTACATTCTAATCCAGTCTTTGCGAGGCTGCCAATATCCCAACCAATAAAAAGTAATTATTCTAAAATCTGCATCTCCCTGAACTCTCCTGTTCAAAATTCTTTCAGAATTCACAGTCACCCTTGAATATCACTGCAAGTGTTCAGTGCGATCCAGATGACCTCCTGGGCAGGTCACTGCCCACCCAGCCTCCTCTCCGGATATTCTGTGACACATGTTTTATCCTTCAGGGAACTCAAACTGCTCTGAGGACCATGGCATAATAAATGAGGCTCCCTCTACCCATATCATGCTTGTCCTTCTCTCTAGCAAATGCTATTCCTTCAAGACTCAGTGTCAGCCAGGTGGTGGTGGCACATACCTTTAATCTCAGCACCCAGGAGGCAGAGGCAGGCAGATCTCTATGAGTTCAAGGCTAGCCTGGTCTACAAAGCAAGTTCCAGGACAGGCCCCAAAAGCTACAGAGAGACCCTGTCTCAACAACAACAACAACAACAAAAAAAAAAACCCAAAGACTGTCACTTGCTTCTATACACATATACACTCCTTCTACACACATATACACATATACACTCCTTATATACACACATACACATATACACTCCTTCCTGTAGTCTGAGGTGCCCAGCCATATTTTGTTACAATGCTTGGTAGAGTGTGGTAACTGTCCTCTCACTGGCCCACTGAGGGAAACTATGCCTTTGCACTCACACACTTCCAGGATTTGTAGATTGTAGCATTATTTATTTATTTATTTGTTTGTTTGTTTGTTTGTTCGTTCGTTCGTTCATTCATTCATTCATTTTTGAGACAGGGTTTCTTTGTGTAACAGCCCCGGCTATACTGAAATTCGCTCTGTAGACCAGGCTGGCCTAGAACTCAGAGATCACCTGCCTCTGCTTCCCGAGTGCTGGGATTAACAGCAGCAACACTGCCTGGAGATTGTAGCATAATTTGTTTCTTCGGTGCCAGGGATTGAACCTGGGGACTTGGACACACCAGGCAAGTGCTGTACACTGAGCTATGCTGCAGACACTGGGCACAATTTTTTGAATAAAGTATTTTGTGATTCTTGAAATCCTAACACTTGGTGTCTTACATTTTGGATAGACCTTTAGTTATAGTTACAAATTAGGTTAAGTGTAGTGGCACACACCTGTAATTAATCCTAGAGTGGAGGAGAGACAGGGGGATCAGGAACTCAAGGCCAGATTGTGCAAATATATGAGGCTATAGGAGATCCTGATTCATAAAAACCAAAATATATAAAGTTTTAAATTACAATTTTAGGACTAGAAATATACTCAAGAAAAAGCCACTTAGTTTTATATAATATTGCCAAACACAGTAGATGAGGACTATCTCATTCTGTAATAACAGATCCTCTCATTCAAATATGTTTCCAGACAACTAGAAGTAGCAATTATGTGAAAGCCAGTGTGTCAGGAGGTAAGAGACATTTCTTTCTTCCCTCTCTCCCTTCCTCCACCCCCAACCCCCCCATCCTCCATCCCCCATCCCTGGCTTTCTTCCAGGTTGAGGATCAAATGCAGGGTCTCCAATTGTATGAACGGGGATTTCATCATTTGTTTCTTATAATAATCCCTAATAAAAGTTATTAAACTCTTAAACACAATGAGCTAACTGACTTCAAAAATTTACTATGTCATTAAAACAATTTATTCCTTTCTAGCCCTAATTATCCTGTAATAATATATTTCAAATAAAAACCAAAATAAAGTTGGGAGTGGTGACTCATACCTGTAATCCCAGCGCCTGGGAGACTATGGGAGAAGGGCTGCCCTGGGTTCCGGTCAGAACGGGCTATCAAGGAAGACCTTGTTTCATAAAACCAAACAAACAAAACCCTAATGTTGTCACATCACATACACTCGGGTCAGGTCCACTCACATCAACTACATCTGTATGACTTATGTGGCTCAACATTTCTGGTTCTGGGAAAGCTGACAGCCGAGGCGGGAGTCAGGGTCTGGCGGACACGCTCCATCCATATTCCTCGCCCTGAAAAGGCCAAGTGTTGCCCTGCGACCCAGCCTGGTGCCGGAGGGGGGGTCTAAGCTGGAGAGCCAAAGTAAACTAGCATTTATTTGGGGCCGTGGCAGGATATTAACAGTGATTGCTCAAATTCCAAGAGTTCAAGTGCTACTGTGCTATAAGATCAATTCAGAAATTCGTATTTTGGGGACTCAAAAAGGAGAAATCCTGGAAATTACAAACACACCTCAAACTAAAAGAAAATGAGCTCTGTGGCCTTTCCCCCTCCCTCCCTCCTCCCTCTCCCTCCCGCCCCCCTCCATTTACATTCAGGTACCTAGAGGGTGAGATAGGTCTTCTCACATACAGACCAGGCTGAGCTTGGACTTGGGATCCTCCTGCCTGAACTGTGGGTTATATATTCTTCTTTAAATATAAAACAAAACAAAATCCCTATTTTACAGTGTGTGTGTGTGTGTGTGTGTGTGTGTGTGTGTGTGTGAGTGTGTGCAGGACACGCACACAGGTCCTACAGCGTACATGTGGAGGTCAGGACAACTCTCAGGAGCTGTTTCTCGTGGTGGTTTGAGAGAAAATGGCCCCCATAGGCCCAAAGGGAGAGGCACTAATAGGAGGTGTGGCCTTGCTGCCGGAGTGGGTGTGTCACCAGGGGTGGGCTGTGGGGTCTCAGAAGCCCAAGCCAGGCTCGCAGGCTCTTCCTGCTGCCTGACGATCCAGATGTAGAACGCTCAGCTCCTCCTGCATGCTGCCGTGATAACGACTAAACCTCTGAACTGTAAGCCAGCCCCAGTGGAATGTTTTCCTTTATAAGAGTTGCCGTGGTCGGGGGTCTCTTCACAGCAGTGAAACCCTGACTAAGACAGTTCTGCCACTGTGGACTCCAGGGATCTGAACTTATCATCAGGTCGGCCAGCTGGTGCTTTCACCTGCGCTGCCATCTTGACCCCTACATATTTACTGTTTTAAAGCAAGTGTTTTCTAACACACACACACGTATACATATATGGAATACAATGTGATCAGGCTCTACTTTCTTTTATCTTCCCCCTCCCCTGCAGCAGAGGACTGAACCCAGGGCCTTGTGCTTGCTAGGCAAGTGCTCTACCACTGAGCTAAATCCCCAACCCCAAGGTCATCCACTTTTACATAGCCAGGTTCAGGCCAGCTGGGGCATCATAGTGAGACCCCCCCAAATATGGGTATAGCAGCACAGGCCTCTATTTTCAGCACATGGGAAGTGAAGGCAGGAGGGTTGGGAGTTCAAGGTCATCCTCAGCCACATAGCAAACCTGAGGCCAGCCTGGGTTAGTGAGAGCCTGTCTTAAGCAACAAGAAGGCCTGAGCTCCCCAGAATCCATTTTTTTTTTTTTAAAACTATACATGGGGATATACACTTGTAATCCCAGTCCTGGGGAAGTGGAGACAGGTGGTTCCCAGAAGCTCACCAGGCAGCCCCAGAAGCGGTGAGATGGCTCCAGAGAAAGGCACATGCCACCAGGCCCAATGATGAGTTGGGTCAACTTGGAAGAAGGGAACTGGCTGGTGTGATCGTTCCCTGACTTCCACACAGGTGCTAAGGTTCGTGCCCCCCCCCCCCAGAGTATTATATGAAAACCATAAAGTAAACAAACAATGAAACAAGATAGACAGCTCCCAAAGAATGAGGGGCCGTCCTCTGAGGCAGGAGGATCCAACTGGCCAAGACAGGGGGTAGGATGACCGAATTTCACAACAAAACCAAAAACCCAAACCAAAACAACACCCACTACCAAATAGCCAAACCTAAAACACAACAAAACAAAACTCTGGGAGCCTTAGAAATACTGGACTGGTGGAACAGGATTAGAACCCAGATCCTTGGGAATGCAAGGAAGGAGTTCAAGGCTAGCCTGGGGTGGGAGAATGAGCAAAGACATCTGGTTGTGGGAAACTGGGAATCAGTTCTGAGGAGGAATGTGGCTCTGAGGAGGTAGCTGCCCAAGGGCCCAGGTAGGGCTCAGGTTATCACTTTCACCTTCAGACCAGAATGCGAGATCTAGAGCCCATTTCAGGGCAGGGAGAAGCTGCATTTCTTCAGGATGTAAGGGAGAATAAAAGTCCAAACAGAACAAAACAAAAAACAGTGTGTGTCCTGTACACACACACACACACACACACACACACACACACACACACACACACCCCTCTGCAACAGATTTATATATCATTCCAAATTTTTTTACTTGGACACATGGACACTCCAGGAATGTTCCACCCTGCCAAGCACAGAAAAGCCAAGACATTTGATTTTAAGGCTTTGTGGAATTTCCCAAGGCTTGGCTTACCCCACCCTACAAGTTCTCCTTCCCTGTTAGCTGACTTGTGGCATGCCTTGTGTGAATGCCTCGTAAGTACTTTCTGTGAATTCACCAATCAAATATACTGACATACACCAATAAGAGAGTAGACACTTGGGGCTTTTAGCCAGGAGTCTGTAGAATATTTTTTCCTAGAATTAAAAAAAAGGAAGAAAAGGAAAAGGAAAAGGAAATTAGGTTCTAAATGATTAACAAGGCAGATTTCCTATCTCATCAACCCTTATTTTCAGGAAATTCTTTTCTCTCCAAGGCTCAGGTGTGCCTGAACTCATGGCAATCCTCCTGCCTCAGCCTCTCGATTACTGGGGTTATAGGCGTGCGTCACCACGTTCAGTCAGATGGAAGTTTTGCTGTACAAGTGTAAAGGCCTGAGTTGGGATCCCCAGCACCTATGATAAACCGGGTATGACAATGCATGGATATAACCTGAGGGCTAGTGTAGACAGATAGGTGGATCACTGGACCTGATGACCAGCCAGCCTGCCAATTGGTTAACCTAGCTCCAGGTCCAGTGAGATCAGTAAGACCTGGTCTCAAAACAAAGCACCAAAAAGGTTGATGAGATGGGGTTTCTCTGTGTAGCCCTGACTGTCTCTGAACTAGCTCTGTAGACCAGGCTGGCCTCAAACTCATGGAGAGTCACCTGCCTCTGCCTCCCGAGTGCTGGGATCAAAGGCGTGCGCCACCATGGCCAGCTGCCTTTTTTTTTTTTTTTTAAATAATTGATTTATTTTTTACTTTATATGCATTGGTGTCTTGCCTGAATGTGTGTCTGTGTGAAGGTGTCAGATTCCCTGGAACTGGAGTTATAGACAGTTGTGAGCTGCCATGTGGGTACTGGGAATTGAACTCAGGACCTCTGGAAGAATAGCCAGTGCTCTTAACCACTAAGCCATCTCTCCAGCCCCTTGTTTTTTTCAAGAGAGAGTCCTGGAACTAACTATGTGGACCAGGCTGGTCTTGAACTCACAAAGACTTGCCTGCCTCGACCTCCAGAGTGCTAGGATGAAAAGCATGTGCCATGGCAAATGCTGATTCTCAAGCCAGGTAGTGTGGTGCATGCCTGTGACCCTAGCTTCTGGGCAGTGGAGAAGGAGGATCAGGAGTTCAAGGACAGATTTTGAGACCAGCCTGGGCGGCAGGAGATCCTGTCTCCTCTCCAAAAGAAGACGACTCTCGGCGTTTATGCAGAGTTCCTTATCTGACCCCTCCACTGCCTCCCACCCTCTCACTTGGACTCTTCCTTTGGATGCTCTCATATTTCCTAAAAATCAAGGATGGAGGAAGGGCAGGTTTTAGGGAGAAAAGGGATTTTTGTAGAACTATGTATAGAGATTGTGGGGTATAAATGAAATCTCTTAATTTCTCAAAGTATTAAGTGATAAAAAAATTTTCTTTGGCGGGGCATTGGTGGTGCACACCTTTAATTCCAGCACTTGGGAGGCAGAGCCAGGCAGATCTCTGTGAGTTTGAGGCTAGCCTGGTCTACAGAGCGAGATCCAGGACAGGCACCAAAACTACACTGAGAAACCCTGTCTCGAAAAGAAAAAAAAAAAATTTTTTTTCTTCTTCAGGGACTCTGAACAAAATGGTTCATTCATATAAAAAAAAATGCACATAGTAGGATGTGCTGGCCAGTTTTATGTCAACTTGACACAGACTAGAGTCATTTGAGAAAGGGACTCTCAATTGAGAGTCTTGGCGGGGTGGGGAATAAGGAATAGAGAGCGTATGTGAGGGTACCACTATTGTACGGTCTTCAGCTCACTCCAGTTTCCACAGATGTCAGAGACAGGCAGGGCTACAGCCATCCGTGTCTGAACAGTAACCAGTTCTACTATCCATGAACACAAGTTCAGTCCTTGTTCTGAGATTGGTCACATGACATCAGGCATACCCACTAACTTCTCTAACTTCCGCTGTCTCCATGTGTAAAGCTGGGGTTATGATCTCCCAACCGAGGGCAGGAAACCGGACAGAATAACCCTAGAGATTCCTGAGCAGTTTCAGGGTCTCCATGGCAACATCTGGAGGCCAGTGGAGACGGGCATCTCTGCGCATCCACCGTCCGGTCAGGAGTGAGTCCTACACAGGAAGCACAGACGCCGGTCCCTGGCTCGCACGTGGTGTGTCTTTGCCCCACAAAGGCTTATGTAACGTTCCAGTCTTGATGCTGAGTTTCAACATGTCTGACTGAAATCAGACTGGCTGGAGCAGGAAGCAGTTAGTCGGCACAAAACAGATTAGAAGATGACAGATCGCTGATACACCGACAATGGCCATTCGGGAAGAAACAGTGAGAAGTATCAGAATTGCTCAAGGGGCACCTTTATATCTAGATCCACTATAATCTCATCACAAAAGACTGAAGGGTTACGTGAGCCATTAATCACCAAATTTAATTTATACAGATGTGTCTTTTACAAGAAACGTTCAGCTACAGTGAGAAATCAGTTACAACAGTCCTACACTTTCAAACTATATATAGCTATATAGTACTGAGGTAGTAACTCAGTAAAGAGTTAGATTAATTAGGTGTATGAAAGCAGGTGTGGTGATAGACCAATAATCCCAGCACTTGGAAGGAAGCAGGAAGATAAAGAGCCAGCCTGGGCTACATATGACCCTGCCTTAAAACAACACAAAACAGCAACAACAAGGGGGCTGGAGAGATGGCCCAGAGGTTAAGAGTCCTGGCTGCTCCTCCAGAGGTCCTGAGTTCAATTCCCAGCACCCACAGGGTGGCTCGTACCCATCTGTAATCAGATCTGGTGCCCTCTTCTGGCATGTAGGTATACATGCAGACAAAACATTGTATACATAATAAATAAATATTAAAAAAAAAGCAACAACAAAATTCTTGGGTTTGATTCCTAGCATCCATATAATGGTTCACACCATCTATAACTCCAGTTCCAGGGGGGATCTGGACCTGGTGTTTTCTTCTGACCTCCATGGGCAGGCACATGGTAGGTACACAGACATATATGCAGGCAAAACACTACACACAAAATAAATCAACCCACCATCATCCACAAGAAGCCATGTATAAACTGCTTCTTTTTTCTTTTTTTCTGAGACGAGACAGGGTTTCTCTGTGTAGTTTTGGTGCCTGTCCTGGATCTCGCTCTGTAGACCAGGCTGGCCTCGAACTCACAGAGATCCGCTTGCCTCCTGAGTGCTGGGATTAAAGGCGTGTGCCACCACCGCCCAGCTCAACTGTTTCTTTAGTGCGGGCTGTAGAGTTGGTACAGGTAAAGTCAGGCTCTAGTCTGGTGCTCTGTTCTCTCAAAGGGTCCATGCCACTGCAGCACATATATGCTATTACATGTCACTGTTACGTGAAACTAAAAAAAAAAA
>CABHPQ010169282.1:0-45862 GCA_902168405.1 Peromyscus aztecus
AAAAAAGAAGAAAGTCCCTCAACAGACCGAACCTAAAAATATAATAAACACATCAAAAAAAGTGGGAAATCTCAAGAAACAAATGGGAGGTTCAGATGTGGTGAGCTTTTTTGGTTTTCTTTGTTTGTGTGTTTGTCACTAATAGCAAAGCAGTGACATGAAAACATTTCTGTCAGCTGAGAGCAGCACCACATGCCATCAGCACTCTGTCCATATCCCTTTATCAGATTTGTATGCATACTTGATCCCCTTACCACTGACAAGGACATGAGAGTCGAACTGAACTCACAGCACGTAAGCCCCTTTCACATACCTACCTACATGCATCCATATCATATATATGCAGGTGCTTCTACATTTATGATACATTACTCATAATTCAGACTTCGAGCAGATACCCAAACAAAGCCTGAAAACCTTGTTTAAAACTCAGAAAACCAAGGATGCCTGTCATCCTATACTGATATCAACAGAAAGTGTGAGGTCATTACAAGCTGGGATTAAGTGCTCAGTGTAGTGAAGAAAACACAGATTGATTTATTATAAGGTTTCCTTTTTAACTCACTGACCATGGATCCCTCCTTCCTATAAATAATAATTTCTCTGATTCCTTCACTAGAAGGAACAGAAATTTAGATCCAGTATAAACTCCTTAGACTGTATTTATATTATGATATGTTCTTCTAAGAAAGTATGGGTTTGACCATTCTAAATAAAAATATCTCCATCCCTGTGCAACTAAACCCTGTTTAGCTACATAGAGATATTTGTTCTTTGGTGACCAACTTAACTCCTGAAGATTATGAGAGTTTAGAGTTGAAAAAATCGTGAAAGTGGAACACCAAATTCCTACCAAATGTTCCCTTAAGGAAGCTGATTTTTAACTGCATGTTCTACACTTCCATTCTCACCAGGAGAGAGGCAAGTGTGAGGGGCAGATATAGGTGAATGAGTGAGAATAGAACATAGTAGCCAGGCTTGGTGGTGCACACCTTCAACCCCAGAGAGGCAGGCAGATCTCTGTGAGTGTGTGGCCAATCTGTGCTACATGATGAGTTCCACACCAGCCAGGACATATATATTCTATCAGTTTTGTTCCTTTAGAGAATCATGAGTAACACAATCTATGTGGAAAACAGCATGGAGGTCCCTCAAAAACTTAAAAACAGAATTTTCATATTGCCCAACAATCTCACCTCTTAAGTATTCATCCATAGGAGTACATTCTTTTTTAAGGTTCTTCATCTTTATTCCTGGCTTACAAGGTGTCTCAGATCAAACCAAGGGCTTCAAACATGCAAGGTAAGCACTCTGTCAACTGAGCTACATCCCAGCCCATCTTTTGTTGCTTATGTGGTTTCTGAATAGAAATCTAGGAAATTCTTGTTCGTGCTTCTTTCTGGACAAGACCTTATAGAAAACATGGATCTGTTTCCTCCAACTTTTTTCAAGAGTTCCTCTTTGGCTGGTTTTCTGCTACTAGACAATGAAAGGACTGGATGTAGACTTCTTGGTATTATACTGCTTTGTACTTACTGAGGTCTTTAGATACATGGATGTAGTCTATGACTAATTCTGAACAACTGTCAACACAAGCACTATTCCCATTTTCTTCTGTTCTTTTCTCTCTTGTATTCTGGTATTTTCTGTTTTATTTATTTAAAAATATTTTTATTCATTTTACATACTAACCACAGACCCCCCTCTCATCCCTCCTCCTGCTTCCCCCCAAAGTCCCCACTACCCGCCGACCCACCACCCATCCCCTCTTCCAAAAGGATAAGGCCTCCCATGGGGAGTCAGCAAAGCCTGATACATTCAATTGAGGCAGGAACAAGCCCCTTCCCCCTGCATCAAGGCTGAGCAAAGAGTCCCATCATAGGGAATGGGCTCCAAAAAGCCAGCTCATGCACATAGGATAGATCCTGATTCCACTGCCAGGGGCCCTTCAAACAGAACACGCTCTACAACTGTCTCCCATATGCAGAGGGCCTATTACGGTCCCACGCAGGTTCCACGGCTGTTGGTCTAGAGTTCATGAGTTTCTAAGAGCTTGGTTCAGTTGTCTCTGTAGATTTCCCCATCATGATCTTGACACCCATTGCTCATATAATCCCTCTCTTCCCTCTCTTCGACTGGACTTCCGGAGCTTGACCTGGTGCTTGGCCGTGGCTCTCTGCATCTGTTTCCATCAGTAACTGGATGAAAGCTCTATGATGACAATTAGGGCATTCGCCAATCTGATTACCAGGGTAGGCCAGTTCAGGCACCCTCTCCACTATTACTAGTAGTCTAAGCTGGGGTCATCCTTGTGAATTCCTGGAAACTTCCCTCCTACGAGGTTTCTCCCTATCTCCATGATGTCTCCCTCTATCAAGATATCTCCCTTATTGCTCTCTCCCACTCCACCCCTGTTCCAGCTCAACCATCCCATCCCCCCATGCTCCCACCCCCATCCCATACTCTCATTACCCCACCTCGCCCTCAGTTTATTCAGGAGAGCTCATTTATTTCCTTCACTAGAAGGTAGTGTATTCAGGTAACAGCTTGTTTGCTGTTAGTGATATCTTGGCTTTCTCTGTCTTTGCTCTTTTCAGATGCCTATAGTTGCAACCACAGGGCATTCCATGCATTCCTCTTAGGGTCCTCCTTGTTTCCTAGCTTCTCTGGAGCTGTGGGTTGTAGTCTGATTATCATTTGCCTTACATCTCATATCCACTTATGAGTGATTACATGCCATGTTTGTCTTTCTGAGTCTGGGCTACCTCACTCAGGATAATATATTCTAGTTCCATCAATTTGCCTGTGAATTTCATGTGTCATTGTTTTTAGCAGCTGAGTAATACTCCATTGTATATATGTACCACATTTTCTTTATCCGTTCTTCAGTTGAGGGGCATCTAGGTTGTTTCCAGATTCTGGCTATTATGAATAATGCTGCTGTGAACATAGTTGAACAAATGTTCTTGTGACATGATTGAGCATCTCTTGGGTGTGTGCCCAAGAGTGGTATCATTGAGTCTTGAGGTAGATTGATTCCCAGTTTTCTGAGAAGTTGCCATGTCTTCTGGTATTTTCATTGCATGTTATAATTCATGTGAATTCTGTCCCAACTTTCCATTTCATTTTCTCTTTACATTTCATCTCAGGATATTTTCATGACATACCTTCAAAAACAGTGATTTTTGTGGCCAGTCAACTGATGATGAGCCTATCAAGGGCATTTTTAATTTCTGTTACATGAGTTTTTAGTATTTCCTTTGGATTTCTTTTTTATAGTTCTCACCTTTCTGTTGACACTACTCTGTACTATTTCCTTTAATGCCCTCAGTATAATAACCGCAGTTTTCAATAATAATTCCAACATGTTCACTGAGTATGATGCTATTGCTCATTTAATCTTTTTAGACATTAATCTTTCAGCATGTATTATTGTTTTTTGTCAAAAACAGATGTGGTAGACTGGGTTATGGGAACAGAGAGAAATAGACTTATAGTGTGAAGTTTTAGTGTGACTTACCATTCAGTTTCATATTTATAGGCTAAGATTTGTGCTGATTCCACTCTTGGCTCTAGCTCTAAGTGTCTAAGGCTTCAGTTTCCTCTGGTGTTAATTTTTAAGAATTGTTTTCATTTTTTGAAATTATAATTACATTATCTGCTTCCTCCATCTCAATTTATTTAGGAGATAAGTGTTTCAGATTCTACAAATGAATAGACAGGAAAAGAAATAATCTATAGAAAGATTCTTGTGTACTTCCCTCTAGCTATGAAACTGCCACCTTTTTACACTTACAGTATTGGTATGCAGAAGTGTAGCACGAATTGTTAGAAGGTCTTGTTAATAACAAACCTGGAGCCAGGTATTGGGGTGAACGCTGAATGATCAGAGAAGCAGAACAAGCCACAGCTACCTCACTTTGCCAATTCCTCAGCTGATCCTGTTTCCTCAGACTGAAAGCCTTTGAGTCCTCATCCAAATGGATCTCAGCTGAACTGCTGCTAAAAGCCTAAAAGCTTAACCAGGGTATAGTTCCTCATCCTCACGCCTTAAATACCTTTCTGCCTCCTGCCATTACTTCCTGGGATTAAAGGCGTGAGTCACCATGCTTGGCTGTTTCCAGTGTGGCCTTGAACTCACAGAGATCCAGGTGGATCTCTTCCTCTGGAATGCTAGGATTAAAGGCGTGTGCTACCACTGTCTAACCTCTATGTTTAATATTGTGGCTGTTCTGTTCTCTGACCCCAGATAAGTTTATTAGAGTGCACAATATTTGGGGGAACACAATATCACCACAGAGGAACAGAGTTTGAAGCTGGCCCTCACTCTATCTACACCTAACAAATAATTCTACCAGACCAAGAGCAAGTTTGAGAGATCTCACATCAAAATGACTGGTTAATTTATCTCATATGTAAGTTTACATATATTATGACCTTTGTCTCATGGTTCTTTATAAGTTGTAAAACAATCACAAACATGGAGGAGAGACATCTTGCAACCCCCTCATATACCCCTGTTTGGCTGAACTGCAAATAAATCCATTTTCTTGCAACAATTTCTACTTCCTAACTTCATTAACATACATGGAACCTAAGGAGACAAGTAACAACATCTCAGGGCTCTCTATCTCCAGTCATTTTATTCAACAGCAATTCCCTGTACTCCCTCCTTTCCAGACCATTTCTATTGGAAGACACATAATTAAATGCTCTTTTCTGAAACCTTATCACATAAATATATAGAAAGGTAAGTAAGTACCAGCAGAAATAGAGCTGTGCTTGAATATGTTAAATGTAAAAGAAGGAGAAGCTATGAAGGTTGGTTCATGAAAGAAGATAACACATAATTGTCCTTCAGGAATGAGACTTGGTTAAAGAGAAGCAGAAACCACAATCTTCCCAGAGAGAGGTAAGCATTACAAACGAACTGTGCACTACATCAGAAAAAGCACACCATGGTCTTAAGGGAAGAGACTGGCTTCCTTTTAAAACCTGAATAGAAACTTCATTTAAAAGGATGGCTTAAAGGAATAAGAGAGGGAGTCACCAGGACAGGATGTCAGGAGAGGCTCAGAGAAAGGAGACTCAGAGAAATTCTCCAAATAAAGGGGATATCTGACTTTTATGTGTTTTAAGGGGCAGTAGGAAGTTCCACACCAACTGATTTAGTTCAACACAGTCTAAGTGAAAATGAGCATGAAGGAGTCACATACCATTAATTAGGTGCTGTTAACATGCACAGAACAGCTTCCTAACTCTTGTCCTAGAATGAGAACTGGGTTAGGGGAAGGCTGATTCCTTCAGGCTATGATATCTGGTCTCTTAGAGTGACAGTGTCTTAAAAGGACATACCTATAATCTAGCAATATATATCTACAATATAACTGGTAATGGTTACATGTAGGAGGAAGAACATAAGCATTAGAGAACAGAAGCCTTCTTTTTTTAAAGCAAATAACTCAAATACTTTTTATAGAGAAAGAATTTGTCTCTACTTTGCTACATCTTCTCCCAGGATTCAGATGGTCTCAGGACCATTATCAGCCATTATTACAGATCGTTATGTACTGACAGTTGGACAAAATTCTAAATTGTGTTCTTTATTCATGTCCCAACACTCATTACTTGACTGTGATCATCAGGAAGCTGTTCCTGTCAGTCTCCTCAAAGCCCCATTCTCAGCTGAACAAGGAGCTTCCTCTAATTTTATATCCATTCTATCATAATGCTTACTACATTGGCTTGGTTTACACATCTCCCTCTGATAGCTTATTTTTATTAAATTGTTTAACTGTTTTGTTTTTTGCATTCACATGTTTTTAGAATTCCCTGTTAAGGGGAAAATGCTTTTTAAAAGAAAACTCTTAATCACTCCCTCATAACCCAAACATTGCTTTCTACAACGATATAGAAAAAGTAGACATCATGCTCCATGGTAAAAACCTAAATTCTTTTACTCTAAAGACAAAACACATGGCAAGAATAGTCATTTTTTTTCACTTCTATTCACTATTATACTGGAAGTATCAATACAAAGGAGAAATACATGTGATTGTTCAAGCAATCATTCTGTCTTTTTTACAATGACCTGATTGTACATGTAGAAACATAAAAAATAAGATCCTGTTTATTTTGTATGTTTTAGTAAATTCTAGAATCAATAAGTGAAATTGGCAAAATCTATGCACTTGAATCAATATATAAAGAGCAACTGTATTTCTACATGTTAGTGATAAATTTTTGAAATTTAAATTTTAAAAATTTTAAATAGAATAAAAGGCACCAATGCCTTAAGGAAAAGAGCATGATTCCATTTCAAAACAAGACAAAAATGTCTTTTCTCATCACATCTGTTGAACATTTTATCATAGGATATAGTACTTTGACTTTCCAATTCCTCCTTTCCAATTTCCAACTAGTCCCATAAAATTACTATCACTTGATCTTCAAATAAGTCCACATAAAGATATCCAAAACAAGAAAAGAAAGAAAAATAGTCCTTTCAATAAATGATGTTAAAACAACTTAATGTCTTTGAAAAATGTAACTATCCCATTCTATATGCAATAACTAATACAGCTATCTCATTCTATGCACAACAATTGATTTGAAAGTGATCAAAGATCTGGTTATAAGGGAATAACCGTAATCCTTTCAAGTGAAAACATGAAAATATCTTTGAGACTTGATGGTAGGAAAAATTAAACATAACAAAGCACTTATAGTAAAAAAGAAAAATTGGTGCATTGACTATTAAAACTAAATATGTCACCAAAATACATAAAACAATCATGTAAATGGGCAAGCCATAGACTTAAATAATAACTGCATTATATATTTCTGAGAAAAGACATATCCAAATTTCTTTTTTGAAACCTAAATCAATTTTCTTAAGACTAACAATGGGTTGGTGAAAATTCAGTTAACAAAATGTTTGCCATGAAAACATGAGAATCTGAGTCCAATGCCCAGAGCCCATGTAAAAAAGGCAGACGTGATAGCTCATGTTTGCAATCCCAGTTGTAGAGGTGCAGAGACAGGCAGCTCCTGGAGCTTCGTGGCCAAGCAGACTAACCAATCAGTGGACTCCAAGCCAAGTAAGAGACCCCATGTCAACAAACAAGGGGGCAGCACCCAAATAATGACACCTGATGCTGACCTCTAACCTCCACATACATGTGCCCCCACTCACATGAACCTGCACACATGAGCGGACACACACACACAGTCAGAGACTAACATTTATAGGAAAAAGCACTGAATAGATACTTCATAGAGGACAATATCCAGACAGCTGGTAAACATTTAAGAAATCTCCAACATCACTGTGTCTCCAGGAAATTTTATAAAAATGCATACAGTCCTTTTGCACTGCCCAGCCGGCAGAGCGCTGAAGTGAGAAATACTAAAAATAACAAAAGTTCATATAGAAAAAAAAAAAGATCCTTACCTAACAGTTGTTGGTGAAAGCAAAAATAGTTTAAATACTTTGTAAGATAACTTGGTGATAGAGATCCTGTGATCCAGGAAACTCACATTGTACATTCCCAAGAGAAAGAAGAGTACACTCTAGACAAAATACTTTCTTGACAATTTTCATGGAAACTTTATTAATAATATGTAGATTCTATAAACAAATATCCACTAGAATGATAAGTAAGTAAAATTGTGTATTTGGACAGGAGAGTACATACTAAAGAACAATACCTAAGAAAAATATCGTGATGGCATTCACAATGAAAGAAACCAGCACTCAAAAGATATTGTGGTAAGCTATAGATGCTGCTCAGTGACAGAGCACATGCTTATCATGTGCATGACCCTGGATTCCAGCACTGTAAAAATAAAATAAAGTAAAATGAAAAGTAAATATGCTGTTCAACATTTAATATGAAGTTCAAGGCTAAGCAAATGGAACTGCCAGAGTAACATTGAAAAGGGCGGGTATTTCCAGGAAGAGAGTGGATTTACTGGGAATTTTACCGTAAAAAGAACAGCCCAGAACATTCTGAAATGATGGAAATTGCCTACTCTAGGTCTAAGTGGTGCTGTGTAATGTTACATACTGAGGGGGAAATCGATTAAACACTTGATATTCATGTGCTCGGCTGTATGAGGTCGCACTTCAAATTTAAAGGGAATGGACCCCAGTTGGGAGATCATTAAAAGAAAAAAATGCCAGCAAATATTTGAGGGAAATAAACCTGTATATACTTCTTGGTGAGAAGGCAAATTAGTCTAGCTGCTATGGAAACAATACAGAAGTTCCTTGAAAATTTAAATTAGAATTACTATATGATCCAACTATGCCACTTCAGGGTATAAACCTAAAGGAATCAAAATCTAAACACAATAGAGATACCTACATATGCATGTCTCTTACAATTCACAACAGCTGATGTTACACAATCAGCTTTGACACCTATCAATGGATGGATAAAGGAAATTTGGTGTACATACAAAATGGAGCTTTATTCAGCTACAGAGAAGAACATTATGCCATTCTAAGAACATGGTTGTGTGAGATACCACCATAGTAAGTGGAAAAAATCAGGCTTACTAAGGTAAATGTCATATTTTCTTTTGTGTGCATAATCTAGATTTTAAACAAAAAATGGTTTCCACTCTTGAAGGGGGATTATTTGTGAGAGGAGGACACCTACCAGGAGAAAGGATGAAAAGAGAGTGTGAGGTGGGACATAATAGAAATAAACCCTTTATATGTATGAAAAGTCTAAAGGAAACCTATTATTTTGTATAAATAGTATATGATGATATTTTTAAATAAAAAAGTGAAAAGATTGGGCACTTTTTCATTTACCTAAATTGTACTAATTTCCCACCATTCCTACCCCTAATCCATATGAATCCTGAATTCAGTCTTCCACTCAACCTCATTACTGGAAATACGGTTCCCGCTGGGCTTTGCCTTCTGTGACAACCTGTACGTTATTGAATAGAATCATTTCGAAGGAAAAAGTAAACAGCTTTCTAAACCCCTTTTTCTAATAAGGAGAACTTGCCTAAGAAAAAATTCATAATTCAAAGCATCTTTCCAAGAGTTCACAAAGAAGTATTACTATCAATGATATATGTATTTTTAAAAAGATTAGCCTTCTAAATCTCTCTATGAAACTCTGTCTCCTTTTACTCAACACAGTGAACATTCATCCAAACTGTCTATTATTAAGTTTCCCATGTCTTTGAAGTTCCAAATTCTGTCTCTATTTATGGAAAAATAATGACTGAAGGAAGCCTCTATGCAGCATCTTACAGTCATTAAGAGATCTGAGAAGCAGCCTGGGTCTGTAAGGCGCTGTATACCACTTGAGGGAACACAGGCGCCAGTTCTAGGTTCCATTGTTCCCATTCATTCTCACACTTCAAGTATCTTAAAAACATTTCTTTCTCAACCTAATTTTTTATCTCCAATATGCTTGAAAAATGATATTCCAAAAATTGATCTAGGCAAAGTTGAATGGCATCACTGAAAATGCAATCCAATTTGTTTAAATGCAAACATCAGTGGCAAGCTCAAAGAGGTGAAACTGGCCATGGAAAAGGTGGAACAAGAAAACAGGGCTAAAAGGAGACAAAATAAATGTTATTGGAATTCAAAGGCCTGTATTTCAGTTCCAGTTCAAGTATCAGGAGCATGTGCATCTGTAGGTACCCTGTAAACCCTTTGGAAATTGCCAGTGTGTAGCACATTATATGAATAGGTTACATTGGGTTATTTCTTATGTATATTTTATCATTATAAAAACAATTTTTGCAAAATAAAGAATGATTGAGGCAACTGGGTAGGCAAATTTAAATATTCTTAAGAATGAGATTTTAAGTTCTCCTGTTGTTATAAAGTAGGAAGCACTGGCTTTCATTACTGAAAAACAATAACTTTAAAAAAAAACTCCTGATAAAGCTTTGGATGTTATTTCCAAAGCACTTTCACGAGAAGACTTTTCTGCCCAAGGTCTTCTTCAAAGCAATCTTGACATCCTTATTCCTCAAGCTATAGATCAATGGGTTGAACATGGGCACCACAGCAGTATAGAAAACAGAGGACACTTTTCCCTGAGCCAGGGGTAAACTAGAAGGTGGCTTGAGGTACATAAAAGCTCCTGACCCAAAAAACAGAGACACTACAATAATATGGGAAGTACAAGTACTAAAGGCTTTGGACCTGCCTTCTTTGGAGCTAATGTGGAGAATGCTAGAGAGGATGAAACCATAAGATATAAAAATGGTAACAATGGGCACTCCAATGCCAATGGTCACAACAACAAAAACCACCAACAAACTGATGAAAGAGCTGTTGCAGGACAGCTCGAGGAGGGGAATGATGTCACACATGTAGTGATTAATGATATTGTCACCACAGAAGGTTATAAACTGTAGGTTTCCCATATGAGCCACAGCCCCGAAAACTCCCATCCCATAGACACCCGACAAAAGATACGAACATACTTGGGGAGACATGGTGACCCTATACAGTAATGGTTTGCAGATGGCAACAAAGCGGTCATATGCCGTTGCTGACAGGATGTAGGACTCAGAAAAGACAAAGAAGCAGAAGAAGAAAAATTGAGCCATGCACCCTGCATAGGAAATTATATTCTTCCTCAAAACAAACCCCACCAGCATTTTAGGGGTGAGCGTGGTGGAGTAACTGAAATCTATGAAGGACAAGTTGAGGAGGAAGAAGTACATGGGAATATGCAGGTGAGAGTTCAACCCTATCAGGGTGATCAAGCCCAGGTTTCCCACCACGGTGACCACATAGAAACCTAGAAATACAATGAAGAACGGGATCTGGAGTTCAGACTGCTCTGTTAATCCCACAAGGATGAACTCTGTCACCGAGGAGGTGTTCGCTGCAGCCATTCTCTTCTAGGAGTGTCTGTGAACGTAAACCAAAACAAAAAAAAAAACAGTCATTAAGAGAAAGAGGGAGTAGTTACACACCACGGAAATACACGGAAGCCAAAGGAGGGGGGAGAATAAAAGAAGAAAAACATTTACTGACACTAACTACGGGACAGACACTTTCTAAGAGCTGGCTGGTCGTAATTATCCCGATTCTACAGGTGAGGAACCCGTGAAACTAGCATGAAGTCATAACGCTACGGAGTCATTAAAGCAAGGGAATTACAGCCATCTGGCTCCTAAACTGAGAGCTGCTCACTGCTCTGGGGCAGGAGGCTGCAGGTCAGGCAGACACTGACACTCACGGGTTCAGCTTGGAGCCTTCCTCTACTTGTGCCTGTCTCATCTCCTTCTGGGGGAAGCAATTGGAGTAGAGCAAAGGAAACCGACAGTGTGCTGCTGTACAGACCGCTCTACTTCTGCTTCTCCGCATTTAGGATCAAAACTTCCAGTTTATCTTGGTTCTCACACCGAACTGGATGGAGAGCTTGCTCTCTGGTTGTTCTTTGTTGTGAGACTCCTGGACAGTTACTAGGGAAGGGGGAAGCATCTTTCCCCTAGTACCGTGAACAACAGGAAATCCAGGCTTTTGCTGGAAATCTCAGTGAGCTCCCACCGGACCATTGCCCCCAGAGTCTGCCTTCCAAAGGAAATGATTGTTACCCCCTTGATAATGCTTCAAGTGACTTTTAATGAATTGGTTTTTTTTTTCCTTTAAGTTATATCTTCTTGAACATGATTAAAAACAAAACATTAAAGGGGAAATAACTCTTTTCCATCTAGTACAGAGCACTTGCTATTTACCAAGCACTGTGCTGGGCATCGCAACAGCAATGTACAAATAGTGCTGCCTCAGTTATTACTGATATTGACCTAATATGCACTTTTTAGCTGGCTGTATTTAACAATCACACAATGACTACATACTTCAAAGCATCATGTTGTACATAATAAATATATACTATATCATCTAGTGATGTTAAAAATTCTGCTGATTTATAAGTCAGAAGGCTCACTCCAGAATTTTGAGTCTACTCTGTTATCTCCAACGTCAATGACATTCTTATCATTGCCTACACTGTCTCCCTGTCAGTGTAACAAGTTCTCTCAAGCAATGTCATTAATTATAAGAATCTAGAGGCTCTAGATAGATTTTTTTAAAAAACAGTCATTTTAAAGGAGGGTGAAAGGTACTTGAGGCAGGAAAAGTCAAGTCAGAGGCTCTCAGACACAAGAAGAGGAGAATCACCATTTCACTCATGTGACAAAAATCCATATCCAAGCTAAAATTAAAGAACCTTACTATTTCATCCCATTATCTGCTCAGGCAGATTAATCTTGATAATACAAAACAAATGCTTGCCAGATACTTATTGTTCCTTAATGTCTGTTAATGTCTGAAAGGCCAGGCATTGTCCCTAAGGCTAGCCAGAGGAATTTGATGACTTTGACCAAGAATATATTATTTTTGACCAATAATAATAATAATATTATTATTATTATTATCTCATGTTGGAAAATAATAAGTTATATACTTACAGTGCATTATTCAAGTGCAAGAAGACAGAAAATACATATACATATGAAATGTGGAAAAAATATGAACAGGCAAAGTTCTGTGAAGAAAAGGTAGACCACTCAGAAAAGTAGAAAGGGGAGAAACATTCCAATTTTAACTAGTTATCTGACATCTGAACACAAGATTTGAGAATTGTTGTTTGGGGAAATCAACTACTCAACTACCACACCAGCATCTACTGCTTGCTTGACACATGACCCACCTCAAGGCATCACAGTTTTTTGCCCTGAAACTTAAATGTAAAGTTAACTCAGAACAGTGAGTGACTCTAAAGGGAGAAATGTCTGGGTATAGTAACAGGAGAGAGGTGTGGGAGACCTTGCTGGGGATTTAGACAATCATGAGTCAACTCAATAGGGCACTGACTGAGACTAACATAAATTCTGATAAGGCTCTGTGTAACAACTTATGTTCTCCATCCCTTACAAGAGATTAAGGGTGATGAATAGGCAAGAAATAACATCTATTTGAGGAAATTCAAGCTTTGGTTATCAAAGTGTTTATAATGGTTTTAGCCAAGTTGAGTCTAGAGACTTCTTGAAATTGTTTCAAAATTTTAACTCTAAAGTCCATCTCCCTCCAGCCAAGCCTAGCTACCACCACCATACACATGGCAGCATGTATATGTTTTGTGGTGAGTACACATACATCAACGAGGATTTACTATCTCTCAACTCAGCCTCAGCCATAATGGTGTCTCATTGGCCAGCTAACACTTCTAACTGTCCACATCTCAGACTGAGACTAATAACTGTTGTCTTCTCTTCTCAAGCCCACTACACACACTTGAGTAATACCTAATATCAAACCATTATTAAAAAATCATACTTTATTCCCCTGAGATTAAATTCTATCTACACAGCTTTAATTCTATTCTTAAATTTAGCTCCTCTCTGTTCATTCTCTTCCTGAGTTCTCTCTCTGCATGGCTTCAGTTCTGTTCTCATACTCAGATCCTCTCTGTCCCTTCTCCTTCTATCCTCTCATAGCCCTAACTGAGCTCTTCCGCTGTCGATCTCATCTTCATCCTCAGTTCCTCCATCCATGCTTGTTCCTTCCTTTCCTACTCTCCTGACCTAACCCAATCCACCTACAGAACAAGCATTCTTTGAGACTGTGAAGGGTAGGAAAAGGGACCTTAGGTGCTGTGGGATAACCCCTCTGTATGCTGTGAATATGTTTTATTACTATTGATTAATAAAGAAGCTGCTTTGGCCTATAGCAAAGTAGGATAGAGCCAGGCAGGAAATCCAAGCGGAGATGCAGGGAGAAGAAGGGCAGAGTCAGAGAGATGCCAGCAAGCCACCAGAGCAACAAGATGTACTAGAGAACCAGTAATGCCAGCCATGAAGCCACATGGCAAAATATAGATTAATAGAAATGGGTTAATTTAAGTTGTAAGAGCTAGTTAGTAATAAGACTGAGCAATAGACCAAAGGGTTTACAATTAATAGTGAGCCTCTGAGCGATTATTTTAAAAGTGGCTGCCGGACCCAGTGGGACAGAAGAGTCTCCATTTACATTAGGGATTCATTAAATATTTGCTTGTCTCTAGGAGCTTTGGAGAGTTCTGTATGCATGATATAACAGCAGGGAAAGTTCTTTTGAGGTTAACAGTTCACAAACGGTTTCCATGGGAACTTCATTTCAATGCATCAGTGTTTTATTTCAAATGAACCAGGGCTTCTCTATTTTTCATTAACTTGCTACAATATAATTAGAGTGAAGCAAGGAAATATGTCCTTGATTAAGTTACCTGATACAAAACTGTCCCTCTTCCCCAAACTTGAAACTGTATAATAGCTTCCTTGCCTGATTTACTATTAATAGAAATTTACATGTGAGACATGGATTCTAACAAGCTTATCAGGGCAAACATGTGCACTGTACAGGGATTTTATACATATGGTGTATGCATTAGCTTCCAAGAGTCTGGCATGCCATCAAATAGCATGTGGTTGTGCTGAGGATGACTCTGTCCACTCTACACAAGAGAAATCCAAGAAAAGCTATAATTCCAACACACCAGACAGCCTGTCGAGAGAAAGATGGCAGTTGAATTGTTCCCATCCAAAATGAGTTCAGATGGACCCTAAGGATATGCATAGATTAATGTCATCTATAAGACATCTTACTGTAACATTAATTTTAATGTGTACATTTACCATGTCAAATGCTAAGTAAAAAAAAAAAAAAAAAATCCAAAAAAAATAGCTTCTTTTCCAAAAGTTTGTAATCTAATAGAGGCATCTCCCATCTGTTTTCTCCTCTTTTTGCTCATCTTTTGTGTTTCAAAACTCCCAGGCTTCAGTTCTTGGTGATCTGTGCCTCTTCCTCTCTGCATACTTGATAATCTCATTCCAGGGCTTTAAAGATATTCTCCACCACTACAGCCAGGAAGCAGGTAGGCTAACTGTAGATCCTCACCTATTCTTCTCCAAATCCCCACCCCCCACCCACTCACATTTCATCCCTAGCTCAGTAGAAAACCTGCTGAGGCCACCCTCCCACAACTGCCCCCATCTCCAGTGAATCTCACAAATCTTGCCCACCTAACTTCCCTCCCCCAGCACATTGCTTTCCCTCAGGCCAAGACTCCAGCAGGCACTCCCTGGGAACCCACAGGCAACTCTAGCCAGGGAAACAGGGAAGCTAACTGCAGATCTTCACCTCTCCCTCTGCTCCTCCAAATTCAATTCCTCAGTCCTACCCTGAACTTTGTAGCAGAACACCTGCTGCAGCCTCCCATCCCTCCCACTCCACCTCCAGTAGATCACACAGATCTACCCCTCCA
The DNA here is from genome assembly GCA_902168405.1 of Peromyscus aztecus. Taxonomy (NCBI): domain Eukaryota; kingdom Metazoa; phylum Chordata; class Mammalia; order Rodentia; family Cricetidae; genus Peromyscus; species Peromyscus aztecus. Next base: position 15,303 of record CABHPQ010169282.1, read on the forward strand.
AACTTCCTTCCCTGAACTCATCACTTTATCCCAGCCCCTAACTCCAACAGGCACTTCCTGGGAATCCTCACTCTCTGCCCTGATTCCAGGAAAGCAAGCTGATCCTGATAAAACATCCTCTTTCAGAAATTTTGAGGTCCAGCCTCTTTAATTTCCTTCCCAGTGACCCAGAAGAGATGCTACTAACAGTGGGGTAATCTGTGGGAAAATAACCTAAGTACACCGGATTCCTTTGTCCATTTACTTTATTCCTCTGAGATTAAATTCTATCTACACAGCTTATATCTATTCTTAAATTTAGCTCCTCTCTATCTGAAGAGAAGAGAAATTCAAAGCAATTCCACTAAAATCAGGAACAAGAAAAGATTGTCCACTCTCTCCATACCTATTCAATATAGTGCTTGAAGTCTTAGCTACAGGAATAAGACAACTGAAGGAGATAAAGGAAATACAAACTGGAAAGGAAGAAGTCAAAGTATTTTTATTTGTAGATGATATGATAGTATACATACATGACCAAAAAAAATACCACCAGAAAAAATCCTACAGCTGATAAACACTTTCAACAAAGTAGCTGTATACAAAGTTAACTCATGAAAATCTGTTGACCTATATACAAATGACAAATGGAATCAGAAAGAAATCAGGGAAACAACTACTTTCACAATAGTCTCAAATAACATAAAATATCAGAGCATCTCTAACCAAGCAAGTGAAATAGTTGTATGATAAAAACTTCAAGTCACTGAAGAAAGAAATTGAAGAAGAGATATCAGAAGATGAAAAAGTATTCCATGTTCATGAATTGGTAGGATTAACATAGTAAAAATACCCATCCTACCAAAAGCAATCTACATGTTCTATTCAATCCCCATCAAAATTTCAACACAATTCTTTACAGACCTTGAAAGGACAATTCTTAGTTTCATATGGAAACATGCACACACACACACAAAAAAAACCAAGAAAGCTAAAACAATCATAAACAATAAAAGAATTGAGGGAGGTGTCACTATCTCGATTTTAAGTTGTACTATAGAGCTATAGTAATAAAAACAGCATGGTATTGCCATAAAAACAGACACATTAATCAGGAGAATTGAAATGAAGCTGCAGACATAAATCCACATACCTGTGGATACCTGATTATTTATAAAGAAGCCATAAATACAACTGGGGGAAAAACAGCATCTTTAACAAATAGTGCTGGTCAAACTTGATGTCTGCATATAGAGCAATGCAAATAGACCCCTACCTATCACACTGCACAAAACTCAACTCCAAATGAGTCAAAGACCTCAACAAAAAAAGTCATATACTGAATCTGATAGAAGAGAAAGTGGGAAATTACTTTGAACACATTGGCACAGGAGAAGACTTTCTGAACAGGACAATAATAGTGCAGGTACTTAAATCATAAATTAACAAATAGTACCTAATAAAACTGAAAAACTCCTGTAAGGCAAAGGACACTGTTAATAGCACAAAGCAACAGCCTATAGAATGGAAAAATATTTTCACCAACTACACATCAGATAGAAGACTAATATCCAAAATGTATAAAGAACTCAAGAAGCCAGATATTAAAAAAAAATCAACTAACCCAATTTACATATCTAAACAGGGTACATATCTAAACAGAATTCTCAAAAGAGGAAACTCAAATGGCTGAAAAGCACTTAAAGAAATGTTCAACATCCTTAGCCATCAGGGAAATACAAATCAAAACTAGTTTGAGATTTTATCTTACACCCATCAGAATGGCTAAGATCTATAACACAAGTGACAGTTCATGCTGGCAAGGATGTGGAATAAAGGGAACACTCCTCCATTGCTAGTGGGAGTGCAGTCACTATGGAAATCAGTGTGACAGTTCCTTAGGAAGATGAGAATTGTTATACCTTAAGATCAATCTATACCACTCTTGGGCATATACCCAAAGGACATTTCATTCTATGACAGATACACTTGCTCAACCATGGTCATTGCTGCTCTATTCATAATAGCCAGAAACTGGAAACTGATATTTCCCTCAAGAGAAGAATGGATAAAGAAAATGTGGTACATTTGCACCATGAAGTATTACTCAGTCATTAAAAGAGGAGATGAAGAAATTTGCAGGCAAGTGGATGGAACTAGAAGAAAATCATCCGGATTGAGGTATTGCAGACCTAGAAAGAGAAATAAGGTATGTATTCACTTATATATGGATAATAGCTGCTAAGTCAATGATAACAAAGCTACAATCCATAGAATTACAGATATTAATTATAGAGTAGGGAACTAGGGAGGAAAGATTTAGCTCATTAGGAAAAGGAAATGGAATGGATGGATAGCAGGTGGCTGGAACAAGAGAATCATAGGAAAGGTGGAGGGAAAAGAAGAATGAGGGAGGGCATATGGGAATGAATGCTAAAATTAAGGGCCATTTGATGGGTAGTATGGAAACAATACAATAGATGCTTCCTAAAATATGTACATATATGAAGGGAAGCTAACTGAAATCACTAAACAATGGGGCAATAGAGCCCCAACCAAACATCTCTTGCCACCCAATCAAGCTTCCAGTCCCAGGACTGGGTTATATCTGATGGAGTTGTTGGCCATAGGGGTCCCATGGAATCCCCCAACGACCCAGGCTGTTGCCAAGACTATAGATTGCTCTCCACAAACTGATAGCAAGATCCCATTGCTGAAGAAAGCACCTACACAACTCATTGAACATAGAAAAGTCGAACAGGTGCCAATATTAAAGCTTTCACACCTATGTTCTAGAGTCTTTGGAACAGGAAGGGCCTAGGCACAGTGTCACACCAAGCCAGTCACAAAAACTTGGATCAGCAATGATGTTTTGTTTGCAAGATATGCTAGTGCAATGATGTCACAAAGCTTGTGGGAGTAACCAACCAATATCATATTTGACTTAAAGCCCACTCCACAAGATAGAACCCATACCCAACACTGCTTGAGTGACCTAGAACCTGAGACTAGCTAGCCCAGCGAACTATGGTAAAACCAAATTTTTTTTTTCTACTTAAAGAATGCAGCAATAAAATGACTCCTAATGACATTCTGCTACACTCATAGATTAGTATCATGCTCAGCCATCATCAGAGAAGCTTCCTCCTACAGCAGATGGGAATGCAGACACTCACAGCCAGACATTATGCAGAAAATGAGAGACCTTGGAACATTCAGCCCTAAAAGGACATCACCATCAGATCCCTTCTGTCATGGCTCAGAGAACCCAGCAGAAGAGGGGGCAGAAGAAGTTTAAGAGCCAGATGGGATAGAAGACACCAACAAGGTCCTCTAACTCAAAATGATCAACGTGTATGAAATCACATACTGAGGCAGTACACACATGCCCTGCATGGGTCTGCACCAGGTCCTTTGCATATACATTATGCTATCAGTTTAGTGTTTTTATGGAATTCCTGAGTGCACAAATGAGAGCGTCTCTGTTTCTTCTGCCTTTTCTTGGACTGTTATTCCTGTTTTGTCCAGTTCCAATGGTAGTGTTGTTTTGTCTTATTAAACTTTATTTTGTTTTATTACTATCCCTTAAAAGCCCATGTGTTTTCTAATGAGAGACAGAGATGGAATGGATACAGATGACAGGGGATATGGGCAGGAACTGGGAATAGCAGAGGGAGATGAAACCATGATCAGGCTATAGTATGAGAACAACATCTATTTTCAATAAAAGGGAAAAATACTCTCTGTATCTTTTGTTCCTAAATTTGTTCGCATCTTCCTGTTAATTTCCTGTCCCAAGAAGAAGGCCTCTCTTCTAAAATGTTCAAAAATAACAACCTTTTGTCCCTCTTAATTCAATAAGTACAAAGGTTGACATGTTTTTTTGTTTCAAAAAAAGCTTCTAGGCAACTTCCATTTCTCTTTTTTTATTTGTTTTTATTTTTTAATTATTTACTCTATTTTCTGAAATAATATAATTACATCATTTCATCATTTCCTCTTTCTCCTTTCAAACCCTTCCATCTAATTTCTTATTGAAGAAGTGGAGAGGAGTGTTGATATGATTTGAAGCCCTGATTTGTCTGGATTTGTCTCATTTTATATCTACTATTTCAGAAGAAAAATTATTAGCAGCAATCTCATTCACTGTGAAATATATCCCAGATAACCAATAATTGTATAATCTGTATATGTTGAGCAAAACCTTCAAATTAACCTTCGCATTCCTACCTGTTGTTTACCAGCTGAAGAGCCTGGTAACTTTGTTGAACCTCTCCTAAGCTTCAAATTATTAATATCTCTCTCTCTCTCTCTCTCTCTCTCTCTCTCTCTCTCTCTCTCTCTGTGTGTGTGTGTGTGTGTGTGTGTGTGTGTGTGTGTGTGTACCAAGTTGGTTAAACTCTATAAAGCTAAGGATAAACTTGAGCTCCTGATCCTTCTGCCCCCCCCCATTCTAAATATTGGGATTGCAGACATGCTCCATATCACCTGGTTTATGTAGTAGTGGCAATCAAACTCAGAGCCTCATACATAAAAGGCAAGCAATCTACCAACTAAGCTACATCCCTAGCCCCAAATTACTAATCTTTAAATAGAAGGATCACAAATGGAGTATTTTTCTTAAAATATGTATCATAGAAAATATTTTAATATTTTATTAGTTCTTTCAGAATTACATACATACAATGTGTTTTGATTATGTTTACCCTCCACTCATCCCCATAACTTCTCTCAAGTCCATCCCGATTCCCTCCAAACTTCATGTCTTTTTCTTATAACCTACCAAGTCTAATTTGTGTTGGCCATGTACTCATGGGTTTGGGGCCATTCACTGGTGCATGGTTGACCTATCAGTTTTATCTTTAAATAAAACTGACTTTCCTTCCCACAGACTCTATCAACTGTCAATAGATCCTTAACTAATGATGGGAGCTAGTGAAGCCTTCAACACTCCCTGCTGAAATATTAACTGTCTTGAAATTGTGTAGGTCTTGAGCAGGCAATAACAGCTACTGTAAGTTCATGAGTGCAACCAGCAGTCCTGCCATGTTCAGAAGCCACTGTTCCATTCTGATCCTCCAGGATCTCCAGCTCTTACCATTCTCTGCTCCTTCTGCAATGCTCTCTGGCTTTTGGGAGGAAAGACTGTGACAAAGATGTCCCATTTGTAGCTGAGTATTTCACTAACACTTCTCTGTACTTTGACCATTTGTGAATTTCTACATTAACAGCCATCCAGTGCACAAGGAAACTTCCCTGATATGGTCCAAGAGCTGCATTAACCTAGGTGTAAGTGTTTGAATTTAGAGGGAAGTTTGATACTCTATCCATTTAGCAAAGTAATAGTAAAAAGCTCACTCTGGAGCCCAGGAGCTCCAAAACCATGGATTTATGACCAGATTTACAGTATCAGAAAACATTTTGAAAAATTACATTGGCACTTTCATTATTTAGATCTATACCTATAGATGAAACTTATTTAGACTACAATAATATTTAGTATGCCTAAAAAAGGGAGAGGCTGAAGCAAAAAGATCCATAAGGTTTCTCCAGAAGTACAAATAGCAAAGCAAACATTGTATTAAAAGATGGCATCATGAAGCCACAGGACAACTGCTCTATGATTTGAAGGACAGGAAGGAAAGAAGCACAAATTGGAATCTGAATAAAATATTGAGCCCAGAGAACCATGGACATGTGTCAAGTGTGAAGAAATGAATAGGAAGGGCAAAGAACTGGACTTAAGGATAGATGACAATATGTTGTCCAAAAACTGCAAATGGAAATAAGAAGTAAAAATACAGCCTTGAAGAAACAGCTTGAAAGAGAAAAGATCCAAATACAAACTAGAGAATCAGCTCAACAGAAGTGGTTGAAAAATGAGGAATTGCTCTGAGAAGAAATAGTTAAACAGAAGGGTTGAGGATTAAGGATGAAACCTTTCAAAAAGCGCCCACAAAATGGGAAAAGAAAATTTTTGTAATTAAAAATCTGAGAATAACAACTGACAGAAAGATTTGATGTTGAACTGGCCTGGAATCAAATTCCAGCTCAATAATCCCTTAGCTATGTGAACTTGGGGAAGTTGTCCTAATATCACTGAGATATGATGGCCCTGTGTAAACTAGGGAAGTAATGCCACACTTCCAGATGTGTGTAAGGTATAAAGGTCCAACTTAGTAAATACTTGTTAGATACATAACTGATAGAACTCCCCCACCCTCCAAAAAAAGGGAATTTCAAAGAGGAGAAATAAATTATAGCCTCAGACTCCAACTTTCTCCACATCACATTTTACCTATATTTTAGTGCAAAATGTTTGCAAGAATTCAACATGAGGCCATCTTAAGGCACTGGGAAGATTTTAAGAACAAATTCATTTAATATATTAAAGACTACTTTGAGTTTCTCTTTCTTCTTTTGTGAATTTTACTGATTTTCATCTTTCAAATAAATTTTCAGGATCTTTAAATTGTTAATTTGTTAGCATTTTTATTCACAACCTTTAATGTCTAATACCCATAGTGATTGACTCTATTAATTATTGATAATATTAGTTTTATTTTGTATTTTTTTTGGTCTAGTAAGAATTTTATTGATCTCTTAAAATATCTACATTCTATTTTTACTAATTTTTCCTTATTAATCTTTAATCATCTATTTCATCAATTTTTACTTCATCTTAATTATTTTCTATTTACATTAAATTTTTTCTTCTATTTACAGGTTTGGGGGTATGAATTATTGATTCTTGATTTTCAATTTTTCTTCTATAGTATAGATACTTAAATTATTAAAAACAATTTTTGTTAAATAAGACAGTGTTCAACTTTTTCATTTTTATTTAGCTCTAAAGTATTTTCTCATGTCCCTTGAGGTTTTTTTTTTCAGCAATTATGTTATTTAGAAGTGTATAGTTGCTTTAATTTCCATATGTGCTGAGATTTTGCAGAGATCTGTTCTTAGTTTCCGATTTAATTCCACAGTAGGAAGAGAACATATTTTGTATGTTTTTGGTAGTCTTAAATTTATTGAAACTTGTTTAATGTCTCGGCATATGGTCTGTCTTCGTGATTTTTTTTCCATGTACACTTGAAAAAAAGTGTATTTTATTGTTGTTGGGTAAAATGTTATATAAATGTCACTCTCTTCATATAAGTTGATAGTACTGTTCAGGTCTTCTGGGCCTATAACGATTTTTTGTCTACATGTTCTGTCAGTTCTTGTTGACATCACCAACTTAAACTATGAATTTTTCTAAATCTTTTTTCAGTTTTCCCAATGCTTGTTTAATGTATTTGGAGTTCTAAGTTGACTTGAGTTATTTATTCTCCTTTTCCCTCTCCCTCTCCCTCTCCATCTCCCTCCCTCCTTTCTTCCCTCTTTCACTCCCCACTTCCTGTTGTTCTCATGATTGAACCCAGGGCATGCACATGTGAACCAAGCACTCTGCAACTGATAAGAGCTATTATGAAACATCTCTAACAATATTTATTAGTATATTCCATGACTTGCTATCTACTGTGTCAAAATCTAACATAGCTACCCAAAATTTTGTATGACTAGGTCTTACACAGTTCATTTTCCCTCATTTTTCTCACTTTTACTTTTTTGACATATAATACTTGCATGTATTTATGGGGAACATTGTTATAATATGACACATGTATGTAAAGTGTAGTAACCAGACCAAGGTGCTTGCTAGTATTCCCATAGCTAACATTTCTGTGTTCTGGGAACTTTAACATTCCTGGTTATTGTGAAATCTATCACATATTGCTTTAGGTAATAGTTACCCTACTAAGCTCTAGTAAACCAGCACTAATCCTCCCACCTGTGTGTTTATGTAATATCTTTTCACCCCTCTTTCCTTCTGCACCTTTCAGTCTCTGGTGACTACTTCTCTACTCTGTTCTAGAAGATTAATTTTTCTGTTTCAATGAGTAGTACCATGTGGAATTTGTCTTCCTATGCCTGGGTTATTTTATTTAACAGAATGACCTCCAGTTCTAACCATATTGCCCTAACTACAGAATTTGATTATTATATGGCCGAATGTCATTCTGTTGTTACATTTTCCTTATTCATTCATGAATTGATGGAAACATTGGCCAAGATCATTGTGAACGGTACTATAGTCAACATAAGGATACAGCTATCTCTTTGGTATAATAATTTCATTCTTTGGATTATATACCCAGTAGTTGAATTGCTGAATCATATGGTGGCTTTATTTTTAGTTTTTAAAGGAATCTCCATACTGTTTCCCATAATTTTTGAGAAAAAAATCTGTTTCATATTTAATGTTATGATTCATTTTTAAAATGTATGTATTTGGATTTTTCATAACCAAGTTTAACTTCTCTATCTCTTAATTGGAATGTTTAGACTACTTATATTTAATGTAACTATTGAGTGAAGGTTACATTTTTCCTATTTTTTTTCTATTCGTCCTATCTAGCTCTTTGCCACTTTTCTCCCTTCTTTTCCTGCCTTTATTCTGGATTTTTTTTTTAGTACTTTGTTTTATCTTTTCAGTTCTTATCTCCTCTTATTAGTCGTTGCTAATAGTTTCAGGGATATACAACTTTATCTTGACAAACTTCATTTTGAAATAGCATTGTAGCTGATTTGCATTACATGGCATTCCTTCCGTTTCCCTTTCTACTCTCTGTGCTATTGTTCTGATGTGTTTTACTAACTGTTTGCCTTAAACTGAATTTTCTCTTTAAGAATATTCCAAATGAAATAAACATTAGCATTTTATATTTAAGTTCTTTAGAGTAGTCATAAAAATGTACCACTCAAGATACTTCAAGAAATGTGGATGAGGTCACCCCACTTCCTTCTTTAAGGGGACTTGGAGCTCAGTCACATTTACAAACACTCTAGCTTCTTCTACAGACAGGATAACAGTAACGTGGCTGTGACATTAAACCAGATGTGAGATTATGGTGTTTAAGAATCCTCTGACAATTGTATCATAAGCTTTCCAGTCAGATGGTTCTCCAAGCTTCTTTAATTCCCTTATTTCCTCTGACAGATCACATAACCTATCTTGTCTTGGTTCACGCTTATCAGAGGACCTGGGACAAAGCAAACAGTATCAGCTGTGATCGAATCCAAAACAGTAAAACAAGGACTGGAGACTAAACCCTTCTCAGCTGGAGACAGTGAGTGCCTGGCTTTCCGTAACATACTCAATGAAGATTTTGTTGGTGACAACCAAGAATTAAGTCTCTGTAGAGGCAAATATTGTTGAAAGTACAGTGACTCATACCTCTGACAATAGTACTTTTAGAGACAAAGAACTGATTGATTGGTGCTGGCTCACCTGCTAAACAAACAATGAAAGATAATTCATCATTACTACTAGCCATCAATAAATAGTAAAGTCTAGGAGTCTGAGGTTTCTCCGATAACTTACAAAGAGGTCTTTACCTCCAACTTGAGCAATAGGCTGAAGATTAATAATTATAGTCAAGACCAGGCAGTGGAGGCACATGCCTTTAATCCCAGCACTTGAGATGCAGAGGCAGGGGGATCACTGTGAATTTGAGGCCAGATTGGTCTAAAAAGCAGAGGCCAGGACTGTTACACAGAGAAACCCTGTCTCAAAAAAAAAACCTACACAAATAATAATAATAATAATAATAATAACAGTCAGAAAGCTCCAGAGGTGTTTCATCTTCCCATTTGCCAAATAATGTCAGGATGCACATAATTATACTTAAATTTACAGAGCAAATATTAACATATTAATGCCTTATATAGAGATCTTTAACCTCCAATATTAGAGTCCATAATTCTATTGCTGTGACTTAGGATTTTCTATCCTGTCTAGAGGATTTGGGGGCCATCAAGATTTGTAATAGTGTGACTGAAACAGTTTTTAAAGATATATGTCAAAGTTTTGGGGAGATCACTGTTGGTACAGTGCTTGCCACAGAAGCACAAAATTGTTTTACTGGCCTGTGGTCAAGGCACACTCAGGGAACTGTTGGCTCAAGAACACATTCTAACCTAAAGATATATAAAAATCATAAGCAAACCTAATTATAAAAACTATTTTAAGTTTTAACTGAAGTACTCTATGAGTTGTTAGTCAGGGAGGCCTCTGAGAACTACCAACAATACAGGCTGTGGTCACTGCTGACAGTTGCCCACTAGAACTACATGGTAAGACTCTGTTGCTGAAGACACCACACACTCTTCTTAAAAGACATAGAGAAATGTAGCTATAACTGAGTAGAAAACCTCCTCCCTGACTGCTAGTTATCAGATCAGAGTGTCAGTGGTTAGTTATGTGGGGTATTAAGGGAGAACGATCATCAACAGTCTTAGTTGTGTAATGCCAGAAACTTCCTAGAATAGAACTTTGGATCTTAGCAGCAAGAAGAAGTGAGGAGTAATGGACCATGTGATGCACGAGTCACTGCCAATTTAGCTACTCTGAGGAGGGGCCTATGTGACAAGGCAAAAAGGCACCTGACAGCATATACAAGAATCATAATATTGCTGCATGCAGAGCCATCTGGATGGAATCCCAGGACAGGCAGAAAGGGCGGGGGGCAAAAGCTGTAGTTCCAGTCTTGAGACTGTCAATGCTAAGGACAGAAATGTAACTTTCCAGGCTTTGGGCCAAGACCTGGTAATTACAGGGGAAGTTTTGGGCGCCAACTGGTAATGATGCCAGAAGGTCCCCTGAATGAGGTGGATCCCTGTGGCTTTGTCTTGCCCTCTCATTAATGAAGTACAGAGGGGAGATTAGGTGTATGAACTCAGGCCACCCATTTAGCTTATGTTCAATTTAGTTTACATTTGCTTAGATTCACTAAAGCCTTCATTTTGGGGTCTGGGGTAGAACTAAAGATATGACTTGGCCAGAGTTAAAACTTAAGCACAACGGTCTATGTCCAGGACAGAGTTCACTCTCTTCCTTATTTATTCCCACAAACTGTACTACGTTGGGGTTATTTTGCTTCTTGACATACACCTTATTTGGGAGGATGTTGTATGTATTCGTGTATACCCACGTGTGCACGTTGGCATGAGCATAGGGATTGCCAAAGGTCGACAGCAAACATCTTGCTCAGTTGTGCTCCAACTAATTTTTTGAGACAGTGTCTCTCATTGAACCTAGATCTCACCAATTCAGCAAGACTAGCTAGCCAGAGGCTCTTGGGTTCTGCTTGGCTCTGTATCCCCAGCATTGGGATTACAGACCTGCAGCACCATGCTCTGTTTTGACACGATGCTGGGAAATCTTCAGTGACTCCTGTGGATCTACCATTTTTGCCTGAAGGCAATTCCCCAATCACCTAATTTAGGAAGCAAGAAAGGTCATAACAATCTTGATGGCAGTTTATCGTGTATTCTCTCATAATTTATGTCTATTAAATCTGTGCCTCACCAATTTTGACAAAGAATAATTTTGCATAGCAAATTATTACCTTAGTAAAAAACCTTACCACACATTTTGTACAAGCTTCCATTTTAAGTTCAGTTTTAGAAAGGGCATGAAATACAGACTAAAATTTCTTTTTTTTTTAATTATGGATATCCAGTTACTCTGGTATCATTTGTGGAAAGCAGAGGACTTTCCCTATTGAATTATTCCTGTGTCATTGTCAAAGTCAATAAGCATTTATTCTTTAGTATTTTTATTTATGCTTGAGAATCTCATACAATGTACCCACCCTTTCAGCCCTTCCCCTTGCCCTCTCACCCTCTCACGTCTGTCATTCCTTCCCACACAGTTTTAACATCACTTCTTATTTCTCTTCTTTCCCTATCAAGTCCAGTTTGTGTTGTCCAGACTGTCTTAGGATTGGGCCCTGTTCAGCCTATCAGTGGTCATATTCTCTTTTGAACTATTCTTTCCTGTAAATCTAAATGTGTGCATTTATTATTTTAATTTCAGCTTTCTATTTCCCCATATGATGGAACTGTGTTTTTTTCTACATGGGAACTTCACTTAATACCAACTGTATTAGTCAGGATTCTCTAGAGTCACAGAACTTAATGGAGTCTCACACACACACACACACACACACACACACACACACACACACATATGTACATATATGTATATATATATATATATATGAATTCATTGGAATGACTTGCACACTGCAGTCCAACTAACCCAACAATGACTGGTATGAATGGAAAGTCAAAGAATCCTGAAGTTGCTCTGCCCACAAGGCTGGATGCCTCAGTTGGTCTTCTGTATATGTTGGAATCCCAAAGAAGTAGGCTCCAATGCCAATGAAGGAATGGATATGCTAGCAAACCAAGGACAAGCAGGCAAAGAGCAAAAACTTCCTTCTTCTATGTCCTTATATAGCCTTCCAGCAGAAGGTGTGGTCCATATTAGAAGTATGTCTTCCTGCCTCAAGATCTAGATTAAAGGCATGTGACTTCCCACCTCAAAGGTCTGAACAAGAAGTGGATTTACTCACTTCAAATCAAGCAGGATATCTCTCACAGGTGTGACCTCCATTTCTAGATTGTAGTTCATCCCAAATATAGACAAGCTGACAACCAAGAATAGCCATCACACCAGCTATAAACATGAAACTTAACTTGCTAATATCTATCTTTCCTCCTCCAAGTAAGTGTTCACTCCCCCACTAGGCTCTGTCTGCTTCAAGTCTCTCCAGCACCTCCTGGTAGTCCTTTATACTTTAATTTCACCTAGATTTAATTTTTTATACATGAATGTCATCTGGTAAGGTCTTAGTCCATATTCATTTATAACATACATGCATTTCTGCACCCACATTATGAATAGACATAGAAAGGGGAAAGTCTTCAGAGCTCAACACAATCTGTAATCACTACTCCAATCAAAATACAGAACATTTCCAAGACTCAGAGGTTCCCTCATTGCTACTCCTCATAGTAGTACCAACAACCTCCCAGTAAGTTACCTTAACCAACATTCTACCTTGACAGGATAATTTTACCTATTCATGAATTCTATGCATTTTGTTCTCTATTTTATCTTGTTCCAGAATAGAATCATCTATATTGTATATACTTCATTTTTCTGTATATTATTTTGCTGTACTAATAATATGCAATAACTTATTTCTCCATCTCATTTTGTGACAATAGTTTTTTTTTTGTTTTTTACTTTATTTATTTTTTAAATTACATTCATGATATTCATTAATTACACTCATGATATTTATCACATTTGTGATATTCTTAGATTACATTCACAGTATTCATTCAATTATATATATAATGTATATATATTATTTAATATATTTTGTGACAATAGTTATTTTTAAAAATGTAAAAGTTGAATTCGGCTGTTCAAATGGTAATAGAACAAATAGAACTCTGGATTATATATCATAAAAATATCTGTTAAATACACACACAAACATATACACAAACATGCACACACACAACACACACTACTGCAAATTCCTCTAAACATATTTGTAAAATAAGAAAGGCCATTAGTGTACCTCCAAGTTCAGTTTTTTATTAATGCTACAGCATTTTTGTTAATCAAATGCTTATTTAATATATAATACAAGTGTTCAATATCATAGTAGAGGTCTGTTTTTCATAAACCATATAACTATGTCTTATTATTTACTGAGTTTCCACAGGAAATAAACTCAGGAATTGGACAATAGTCCATTTTATAAAAGTTGAGATATCATTTTTTTCTGAAAAAATAATTATGTGTTTTCAGGCTTAGAGAGATGGCCCTGTGGTTAAGAGCATTTACTGTACTTCCAGAAGACCTAAATCAGTTACCAGCACCTCCATCAGGTAGCTCACACCTACCTGTAACTCCAGCTCTGGGGGATTTGACACCCATTCTGGACTCTCAGCCAGCATGAGTACATAATAGCATACATTCACAAAAACACACATTAATACACATTAATTTTAAAAACTGCTTTATATCCATTACTTATGTGGTTTAGTTCCTTTATTTTATCTTCAAGTCCTGATATTCTATCTTTTACTTGAATTAGTCTACTTATCTTTATCCCAAGTTTTCTAGTCAGGTTACTGAGTTTTTCAATTCCATCTTAACTCTAGCTTGAGTTCTTTTCAATATTTCTGTCTCCTTCTTGAATTTGGTTTTCAAATCCTGAGTTGTTTTCATCATTTCATTTAGTTGTTGTGTTTGTGTTTTCTTAGCATCACTCGGGCATTTATTCTCTTTAAGTCCTTGAATTCTCTGATGAAATTTATGGTTCTTATTCTAAGCTCTGTATCCTGGGGTTCATCTAGGTAATTCTCATTAGAGAAAACTTATATAGGACTCGTGGATTTTAAAGAGGACAGATCCTTTCTTGACCTTTCATATTGTTTGTATTTTTGTAATAAGACCTGGGCATGTAGACTTATTTCATTGGTTCTGTACCTGATGTGAAAACAGCAAGATTTACTGGTGAACAGGAAGTGCCACTCAGCCCAAATCTGAAGGTTGAGAAAAGCACAGGCAAAGTTCACCAGCCTGGGCCAAGGCTCTGGCTGTAGATCATGTTTTTAATATGTTTTACTTTAATTTCCACTCAGAACTCTTACCCACACATATATTGCCATTATAGTCTGATTAATAAAATCATAATATAGTTATTGTACTATATTATGATATTATACGTGAGGTTTATGACATACTAGGAACATATTGCTGTGAGTCACAAATAATAAATGGATCCAAAACAGTGGGTGGAGAGTGGCATTGCAAGCAAAGGAACTAAATTTTTTAAAAAAGAAAACAAAATTCTAGAAGCCCAGTAAAGCCATGCACACTTAGGTCCAGGGTGAATTGCTGAGTGTGTGGAGAAGTCAGGAGACTGTTGACTGTGCTCCCTCCTCCTACATGTTACATTCTCAGAAGATAATTATTTGTGAAATAAGACATGGGATTCTCAGAGAAGATTGAAAGATCCACTTCACATTGCACAGAGATGTTGGCAATGCATGTTTATGAGTCCAATGTTGACAATAACCAAGATGTAGAACCTGCTTACATGTCCATTGGCAGATGACTTGACAGAGAACTTCTGGCTTCAGTAGAAGCATGCCTCCTGACTCTTGAATCTTACTGCTCCTCCTCTGCTGGCCACAGAGACCAGGATAGACAACCAGTATAGCTTGCCCACCTGAAGCTGATTTCATCAAAGCTATAAAGTAGTGTTGGGGTTCTTGGTTGCCTGGGGCAGCTTACCAGAGTACCAGCTGGAGACAGTTTGTTTTGGGTGTTTGGGGTTGGTTTTATTTTGTTTGGGGGTGTAGGTTGTTTTGGGGGGTATTTTTTTCTTTTTCTTTTTTTTAAAGTTTTCTGTTAAAAAAAATCACCTAAACTACTTAGTCATAATCAAATGGAAATAAAATAGGATTTCCCAAAAGAAGGATACCTGAAGAAAATATTGTAATCTATGTATATGTAAAGAAAACACAGGTGAAATTTGGATAGCTCAGAATTAATATTCTCAAGGTAAAAGCTGCTAGTGACAGTAACCATCAGGAAATTACAATAATCTGAGACAAGTTAACTTTCCTCCCTACCACAGTATGGTTTAGTCTAAACCAATCAACAGCTGAAACTCTTGGTTAAAAAAAAAAATCCAGGATATAATGACTTTGTCAAGTCCAAAACAGGCCTTTGCAAAGTGATTAAGCCAGTACAATGAAACTTCCTTGACTCTTTAGTGGTATGAGAAAAGTTCAAAGAAAGAAAAACACAGCGATTTGGGGATTATTGATTAATGGTTTATTTGGGTTGTGACATAAGCCAATGGAGAGTCTACTGTAGACATAATACACACCAGGTTTCTAATGCTCATTCTTGGGAGTGGGCTGAAGGGTTCTGCGAGTCATTTTGGAACTGCAATGGAAGTTATTCAAGTTATGTCTGGACTTTTGAGATCTCTGGTCTGATGAAAGATGAGAATCTGGAAGGTGTGCCAGGGTCTAGGTGTCTGGGAGCAGTCTATCACTTTGGTGGAACTAATGTGCTTCCAAGATGGACAAGCTCAATGTATAGAATAGGATGTTTCCTACTTATGTGACATAAGCTGTAAATGTGTGGTTTTTGAACATGGTCATCTGACCACTGGCTTCAAACTCAGCAAAGACACACTGGCACAGTATGGAAGGTTTCATGGTTATAGCCGGTACTAACATTTGGTGTTTGGTATCTGCTGCCTACAAGACAATTTTAGAATTATCAAGTCCTCAGGAGAAATGTAAAAACATGCTAAAAGTAGTTTCTTCTTCTGGTTTCTACATGTTCCCAGCAGGTTCAAGACTTTATGCACCATTTTGGGAACCCAGTGCTAGAGGGATCACCCATGGTGGATTCATTAGGTTCAACAATAAAGTTCATGTTGCTTTCACTGTATTAAAAGCTGATTGTTTCCAAACATGGAAGATTTTGAATGTCATGAACCTCAACTGTGGAATTATACCCAGTCATTTGCAGAGAAAAGGAGACATGACCAGCAGCATAATTCTTATGCAGCTACAAAAGGACACTCTGGATGTACCATTAACGACATTCTCCATACCTGAAACAGTGTTTCAGGAGATGCCATGTTGGTGGCTGTAGGGTAAAAAGGCCAGTCAAAGAAACCCACCCTGACTCTGAAACCAGAACCAGCCAAATAAATCCATCCTGACCCTGAAACCACAGCCAAAGAAACCCACCCTGACTCTGAAACCAGAACCAGCCAAAGAAATCCATCCTGACCCTGAAACCACAGCCAAAGAAACACACTTTGGCCCTGGAACCAGAGCCAGTGAAAGAAATATGCCCTGGCCTGAAACTAAACCCAAAAAGGTAAAAAGGACCATTGAAAGAAATACACTTTCTGGCCCTGAAGCCAGAGCCAACTCTGCCCCTGACCAACTGACCATGAAACCAACCAATCCCAGAGCAGGAAAACCAACTAATCCCTGAGCTGAAAACCAACCAATCCCTGAAGATCTTCTCCCTGGAAGAACTCCACCCCTAAGAAGCCGATAAGCCCTGTGCCTGTTCAGTTGGCAGCTGTCCTCCTCTACCCTGACAGAGGCCACCACTCTCCTGGATTCCTCCTTCTCAAATAAATCTCTTCAAAGAATTTTGGGTGAAGGCCTTCTTTCACTAGGGTGCAGCAGAATCTCTGTGGGGAAGCTCCCTTGGGGTAGCAGAGCAGAAAAAGCCACTGACACTTCTAGAAAACTCAACTTGGGAGGGGAGCAAAAGTAACACCTTTTTGCCAGAGACGAGTAGATTGCTACATTTCTGTAGAGGTTTCGCTTTAGTAGAGTGAAGCAGAAGTAGTAATACCTTGGGCCAGAGCTGAGAAGAAGCTGTTATTTCTGCTGGGAAACTCCTTAAGGGGAGCAGAGCAGAGTTCAGCTGTAATGACTCTCTCCGAGGGGAGTAGAATTGCCACATCCTGCAAGGAGACCATCCCCCACTGGACCCCAGCTTCAGGTATAGCTTGACTACCCAAAAAGTCAGGATAACTTTCTCCTCACAGCTATAGGTATCCAGGATACCTTCTCTTCACAGCTGTTGGTATAGTCTGACTTTCCAACAAGTCAGGATAACTTTTCCTCCATAGCTGTGACACTTGCAGGTATAGTGGGTGAGAAGAGAGAAAGAAGGAATCCAAGAGCATTAGAAGCCAGGCATTACTAGGAAAGATAGAATTTCATCCTTTGTGGTGGGGACTGTGAGTGACTAGATTGTTTTCTAAGATAGGCTTAAGCCCCCTGAGGCTTTGGAGAGAGAGTGGGTATTGGGCCTTAATTATGTATTTGGTCAGAGTCGGGTGGTTGTGGTGCACACCTTTAATCCCAGCATCAGGGAGGCAGAGGCAGGCGGATCTCTGTGAGTTCAAAGCCAGCCTGGTCTATAGAACGAGTTCCAGGACAGGCTCCAAAGCTACACAGAGAAACCTTGTCTTGAAAAAAAAAGAGAAAAGAAAACACCTTATGTATTTGGTCGAGCTTTGTAGGTGGAGGATAACAAGGAGGTGATGTTTGGCTATAGAAGGGTTTTGGGTATCCCACAACTGCGGATCTACTTGAGAGGCCGGTAAAGGAAAAAGAGCATCAGAATGTGTGGTTCGGGGGAGGAGGGGAACGGCTGGTGAGCCTGGGGTCAAGTAGATGGAGGGAGCAAAAGAAATAGAGGCTCCCATTTTGGTTAGGAGGTCCCTTCCCAGCAAGGGGATGGGACAGGTTGGTACTACTGGGAAAGAATAGGTGGTGGGATACCCCTAAAGATGCAGCTAAGTGGTGGGGTTTAGTGAACTTGATAAGGTTGTCCCCCACTTTGACAATAGGGGAACAAGAGGGTGAGGTGGGTCCCCAGAACTTTGTCATGACTGAAAAAGTGGCCCCAGTATCCAGAAGGAAGGAGATGGATCTCCCTGATACTGTGATGACTACCTGAGACTCCCGGTCAGAAATGGCAGTGATTGGGCCAAGGGAGTTGACTAAAAGGCGGCGGTCTGGACTTGATATCCTCATGTCCCTCATGGCATGGGGACACTCAGTACCCCAGTGTCCTTCTTGATGGTACCTTGGACATAGTCCAGGTGATTTATGAAGAGGGTTTGGACAGGCCCAGGCCCAGTGACCCTCTTGACTGCATTTGTTTTTGTTTTTTGTTGTTGTTGTGTTGTTTTGTTTTGTTTTTTGTTTTTTCGGGTTTTTTTTTTTTTCTGACTACATTTGTAACAAGGATGTGGAGGTTTCTGCTTTGGCCAGCTGAGAGGCTTTAGCCATCATCTGGTACTTTTGTTTATGGGCTTTTTCATCTCTTCCATGACACACCTTAAAGGCCATAGCTAAGGCTTCTGCCTGTGGAGTCAGGGGCCCTCTCTCTAGATGTTTAAGTTTAACCTTAATATCTGGGAAACTCTAGGAGAAGAAGTAGGTCATAAGGAGTTGTTTTCCATTTGGGATCTTGGGATCCAGGTTGGTATATTGTAAGAGGGCCTTTGTGAGGTGTTTGTGGAATTGAGATAGGTTTTCTTGTCTTTCCCGGATGACCTCTTGGACCTTTTCATAATTTACTGCCTTAAAGGAGAACTGGGGCTGGTTTAGACTGGGGAGGGACAGGGGGTCCCATGGCAGAGCAAGAATGAGTAGCAGGAGGACTAGGGGCTGTCAGTGGGCTGAAACTGGATTATAATGAGAGTTGATCTGGATGACCTGTCACTGAGGAGAGAATCTGAAGGAACCAGAGGAGGGGGAGCTGTGGGCTTTGGTCTATAGGCAGAGGCTCATTAGCTGAATCAATGATAATAGATTCATCCTATTCTGATTTTATAGCTAGCAGGAGCTAAGTGGGGGAACAGAAGGCACATAGAGAAGGCTTGGAGAGAAGGTAAGAGAAAGCTATATAACATAGAGAATCTCCATTTCCCCAATCACTCACAGTAGTTGTAAATGTCCCGAATAATATTGGGATGCAGGGTGCCATTATAAGGCCATTTAGGTTGATTATCTAAGGGATATTGAGGCCAAACTGTATTGCAAAGGTGAATAAGTTTAGGGCCTTTCAAACTGGGTCCAGGTGTAGAGGTTTGAGGTTGTTTAGGAGGCATCCCAAGGGGGAATGGGAAGGTGTAGAATGCTGAGTTCCTATGGATAAGAGAGGTTCAGGAAAAGGTCACTGCAGCCTGTAGTCTCGGGCATCCCCTGGACTCAAATGAGGACCAAGCCATTCAGTGGGTGTCACCATGCTCAATGAGGGGCAAGCTTAGTCTTACTAAGCCAGTGGAGAGACTCTGGTGCCTGGTACGTACCAGGGCTTCCTTAGAGGTGAGAAGGCAAGAGAAAACTGTGCTCTAGAGGGAGGGTCTAATCCACAGAAAAGGGCTGGAGAAAAGAGTCACAAAGCCACAAGGACCTAGAAAAGCTGTGGAATTATGTACAGCTCCAGGGGAAGACAGAAAGAGAGGACAGGAAGGGATGCAACCACCCAACTGGGCCTAAGGAAACTGCCCGATTGCAGCTCTAAGAGTGTGGTCAGGTGAGGAGGTCCAGCCATAGCCTTAAAGTATGGGGGTACCTTGGCTTCCAAGAGTACTAGAGGGGTGCCAGACACTCAACAGTCACTTCCTCAGACCCAGGGAGACATTTACACTGGACAAAGGGGAACTCACCTAATTGCCACTGTTGGATGGAACGCTAATTGATCTGTGAGCTGGAAGGTGAGTCCATTGCAGATGGACTGGAGATAAGGGATAAGGTCCCAGTGTGGCTCAAACCAGAGAGGAAGAGCACAGACACCAAGGCAATCTATCCTGGATTTCAGGATACTTTTCCCTCCAGAGTTGTAACACTTGCAGTGGTTGGGACTGAATAAAGAGTTGGTGTTTGGAGTCTCCAACCAAAACATTTTTAGCCATCACAAGGAAGCATTTTGAAACCCAGATAAACACAGAGGAAACTGAGATTCATTGCTCTGGATGGAAGAAAGCTGTGATTTAGTCAAATTGTTGGACTATGATTCAGTCTCCAGAAAGCAATGATCCAAGTATCTTCTGTAGTCTGTTCTGGGACATTTCATAGTAAGTAGTATGATAATGTTACTGAGAGCAAGGAATGTGGTGGTATTGTGTTCCCCAAAATATTGTGTACCTTAATAAACTTATCTGGGGTCAGAGACAGAACAGCCACAATATTAAACAGAGATTAGGCAGTGGTAGCACACGCCTTTAATCCTAGCATTCCAGAGACAAAAATCCCTCTGGATCTCTGTGAGTTCAAGGCCACATTGGAAACGGCCAGGCCTGGTGACACACGCCTTTAATCCCAGAAAGCAAGCCTTTAATCCCAGGAAGTAGTGGTAGAAAGCAGAAAGGTAAATAAGGCGTGAGGACCAGAAACTAGAAACTTTTGGCTGGTTAAGCATTCAGGCTTTCAAGAAGCACAGTTCAGCTGAGAGCCATTCAGATATGAGGACACAGAGGCTTCCAGTCTGAGGAAACAAGACCACCTGAGAAGTTGGCCAGGTGAGGTTAGCTGTAGCTTGTTCTGTCTCTCTGACCATCCAGCATTTCACCCCAATACCTGGCTCAGGTTTGATTTTATTAATAAGAACTTTTAAGACTCATGCTACAAAGAAACATCTCAGGTATCCTATAAACAATGTCACAAGGTGGATTCCTGACATTCAGGCTTTGTATGCAGTGACAGATCTGGCAGTTCCATCTTAATGTGCCTACTACACTACCCACAGGGTCTAGTATTATTTATAAGTCACTTGCTGCATGATCCTCCAAGTAGTAGATCTGTGGCTTGAAGACTGTTGTTTTGTTTTGTTTAGTTTAGTTTAGTTTAGTTTAGTTTAGTTTTGTTTTGTTTTGTTTTGTTTTTAGTTCAACAGAAAGAATACTCCAGACTGGAGAAACTTACTCATGAGTAAAGTACTTGCCACACATGCATGAGGACCTGAGTTCGGGTCCCCAACACCCATGTAAAAAGTCACATTTAGTGGTGCATTTGTATAACCCCAGAGGAATGAGAGATGTATCCTTGGCACTCACTGGCCAGACAATCTAATTGAATCAGTGAGCTTCAGGTTTAGTGAGAGACCCTGACCCAAAAAATAAAATTGTTAACAACTAAGAAAGGTGCCTGAGGTCAACCTCTGGCCTGCACACACACACACACACACACACACACACACACACACACACACACACGCTCACACACACTCACACACATACACACACATTCACACACACACTCACACACACACTCACACATTCTCACATACATACACACACACAAATACTACAGAAATATTTTGTATGTCTTTAACATTGGTGGTTTAGTCACCTTTGCATCTGCCTATCTCTGTCATATACTATTCTACTCCATTCCTTCTAAGACTTGTGGGTGAATTTGGGAAATTATCCTTTGGAATTGTCGTCAAATACACCCAGATGTTGATAGGCAGAGATCTGATTCTCAGCACTGCATGTGTCTGATGCAGTTTATCATTCACATTCTGAAAGTGAATAACTTTTTGTTTGTTAGCTTTTAGTAGGCCTCCAAGTCTTCTTCTCTACATATTGAAAGACCACAGTATATGTACTAAATATTTAAAATAGGAACTTCTGTGCAAATACTAAGTGACAATTTGCTGTTCTCATAAATCAGATAATTCTGTGAAAATTATTTTAAGCAACTGAAATTCTTTAGATATTTCATGCTAATTGTCATGACTTTGGATCTTATAGAGAAGAACATTTTGTTTGTTCATTTTATTTTTGTCTCTTATTTTATAATTTTACTTTGTATGATGGTTTGAAAAGACTACACTTGTCTATCAGTATAAGGGCAAATATTTACAGATTGTTGTTAGGAATTTGCTCGTTTAGTTCATTAGTGGTGGTAGATTCTCCTCCAATAAGCATGATTTCACTAGCACTGAGTAGTTAACTAGTTCTCCAGTACCAGGCATAGTGTCCTTCATGTTGAGCAGTTCTTAAGTCCAATTAGAGAGCTGTTTACCAATTAGAGAGTTGTTTACCACCAAGGTGTGCATGCCAGGACTGCATCCTTAGGTTTATTGTGTTCTGGTGGTCATTGATGTGGTTCATAGGCATCATAGCTGGGTAAAACTGCTGGTTGCCTCCCTCCTTTGAAGTTTTTATAGCACTTTCTGTTACCATGACAGCTAGTCCTCAGGGATGGGACATTCAGGTCAGTTCTAGCTCAGGGATCTCTGAGCATGGTGTCTTCAGCAATTGGAACTTACCTTCTACCTCTGGGGGGTAACCAAAGGCAACAACAATGGACTGTATGTTTTAGGAGTCTCTTGAACAGCTCTGGACAAAAACTCAAAGAGGGCTTCTCACTTCTGATATCAGGGTTTTTGTTAGATGCTCTTTGGCTCTTGGAGGGAGCACTGTCATCCCAGATGAGAAAAGTTAATTAAAACTATGTATGTCTATTCAGACATGGAGTTACATGTGTTATAGTTTTGGGGGGATGGTAAATAGTTAATAGTATGATTCCTTGTGGCTTTGTCAGACATCCTTAATATTAATTTATCTACCTCCTTCCTTCTGTATTTACCATCTTCTCCCTTCCCTAAAGAGGCTTCCTTTTTCCCATTTCCCCTAACAAATCACTTATTGGATACTAAATAATCAGCCCTGAAAACATACATACAAATAGCATTATACAGATGGTACAGATTGTATCTAGGAATATATATGTATATACATATACTTATATGCATACAACAATTAGGTTTTTTTAAAAAAGTCATAAATTTGAAGGAAGGAGGGATACAGGGGAGGATTTGAAGGGAATAAAGGGAAGGAAGAAATGTTGTAATCAAACTATAATCTCAATATTTTTAAATATTAAAAATAAATAAAAGCCAAAATTTAAATTTTAAGTATATATTCTCTTTTAGTAAAAGAAAATGTACTTTATTATGACTTCAATAAATTCCTCTTTAGAAACATTTTTGCTACATTTATTTATTTGTTTATTTATTTATTTGGGGATGTAAATATTGCCATGATGCAAATGTGGAGGTCAGAGGACACTTATGGGAATTGGTTCTCTCCTTCTAACATGTGGGACTCAAGGATCAAACTTGGGTCATCAGGCTTAGCAGTAATCACCTTTACCTAACACTGAGCCATCTCACTAGCCCATACATTAGCTCTTAGGTTTTTTTTTTCTATTTGTTTTAGCAATATATGTCCTTTTTAAAAGAGAACAATGGTAAAATATTACAGTGTCATAGTTAGGGTTTCTATTGCTGTGAAGAGACACCATGACCAAGACAACTCTTGTAAAGGAAAACATTTAATTGGGGCTGGCTTACAGTTTCAGAGGTTTAGTCCATTATCATCATGGTGGGAAACATAGTGGTATGCAGACAGACATGGTGCTGGGGAAGGAGCTGAGAGTTCTACATCTTGATCCACAGACAGCAGAAAGAGAGACTATATATCACACTGGATATAGCTTGAGCATAGGAAACCTCAAAGCCCAGCTCCACAGTGACACACTTCCTCCAACAAGGTCATACCTCCTAATAATACCACTCCCTATTGGTCAAGCACTCAAACACATGAGTCTATGGGGGCCATACATATTCAAACCACCACATGTAGCAAATAATATCCTTAAACATCAATGCTAATCCAAATAAAATTATTTTCCCTTGAGTTAACTTATTACATACTTGAGATTCTTTTGAGGAATTAAAGAATGTAAAAAAAAACATTAAAAAGCTAAAAAAAATGATTAAAGCAAAGAATCTCTAGTGTTATTATTAATAAAAAGATACTATTACTGTCTCAGATGATAGAGAATTACTTCTGGTTAATGTCATGTTACTGAAAAAGCTTATCATCAGAAACACCTTCTGATAAAACAAAAACTCAAAATTTTTTTGTGTTATGTAAGAATGACATCATAGGGCTAGAAAAACAGCTCAGTGGTTAAGAGCACTGACTGTACTTCCAGAAGCCAAGGGTTCAATTCCCAATGGCCACATGGGTCACAACCTTCTGTCACTACAGTTCCAGGGAATCAGATCCCCTGTTCTGGCCTCCGTGGATACCAGGCATGCATTAGTGCACAGATAAGCACCCATATACATATAAAATAAAATAATTTTTAAAAATAAAAAAAAAGAGAAAGCAACCACCTCTCTTCCCAACATCGATTTTATAATTCCTCAAATACAATTGGTTTTGTGGTATGGAAGTGTGGAAATGGTGTTTTCTGGCTATTTTTTTCTGTCACTGCTGAACTGGGAGACACTGCGCTAAAGGGATTGTTTGGGGTCAGTGCTAACTTATATTTACTTATGTCTTTGTTTCTAAATTATTGAACTTATATTTCCTGATGCAGCTGCTAACTTAGTAACATAAGTATCATGGAAAGGCACTGCACTTATCACTTGGTGACAGGGATACTTCTCAGTGTAACAGAGTTTCTAGAAAGGTGGCTGAATTTGCTCTGAACAGCGCATATCACTGTTCAGGTCTTTTAAAGACAGCATTTGTGTGTGTGTGTAACATGGAAAATTTAGAAGAGTTTGAAATTGTTCCCTGGTAACTGATGATAATTTATTTAAAATAATTTAGCCCCTTACTCTTTTATAAGAATTATTTCTTTTTACTTTATGTATATGAAAATTTTGCCTTTATGTATGCATGTATGTGCACGATGATGAGTTTGTCTGGTGACCATGGAGGCTGGGAAAGGGTTTTGAATCTCCCTGGGAGATTCAGTACCCTGGGAAAGGGTACTGAAATCATGGATGGCTGTAAGTTGCCATGTGGGTGTTGAGACCAGAACCTGTGTCCTTTGTAAAAGCAGCAAGAGTTCTTAACTGCTAAGTCTCTCCAGCCCCTGGCCCCTTATTCTTAAAGAAACAATAAAATGTAGGATTTATATACATGGTGGAGCTTTATTCAGTCATAAAAAGGAATGAAGTTTTATCAATCTCAGGAAACTGGATGTGTCTGTAAATCATGATGTTAAATGAAATAAACCAGAATAAGAAAAAACAAAGTTGTTTCTCTTATATAGAGAATCTAGATTTAAACATACACATAAGATATGAAAGCACTTGTGGGGGAGGGGGTTATTTTATGGGAGGAAGGCAATGATGGGGGAGGGGGAAAGGACAGGGTGATGGAGGGCTGAATTTCAGCAAAGCACAGTCTTATACATGTGTGGAAAAGGCATGGTGAAACCCGTTACTTTGTATGCTAATTGTTAATTAATTTTAAAAACAGATCAATTTCAGTATTGATAAGAGTTGCCTGCTTTAAGTCTGCAGCAACACGGTGCTTTTCTAATTCCCTTACCATTTCTGCCAAAATAAATCTAATGAGATCAGGCATAAGGAGAGATGGACATGAAGATTTCCCTGTCAACAGGGAAAGAACTCACGAAAGAGGATGCACATACTGGTCCAGAGGGCAGACCACAGAAACAGACTGAGCCATTGTTTCCAAGTTAGTCTCTGGCTGCAGTAGGACAAGTGCCAAGGGAGGAGGAGACCATGAATAAGGGTGAAAGGTGAGGGTTCCTCCTCTCTTTGGGCACAAAACTTAGGCCCTACTTAAGAGAATTTACTCATCTTACTGTCAAAGAAAATTGGCCCACATAGGAAAGAAATGGTTTCCCCAGTTTTCCTTTTACAAAAACTCATATACCACCTTGGGACGTGGTTGATGTTAAATTCTTATAGCCAAGGTCCGACAAATATAGCTCAGAACTCACTGTTGTGATATTTAGTTTTTCTAACTACCTTGAAAAAAATAGTTAGAAAATATAAGCAAAGACCTGGGTGTACTGATGCATACCTGTAATCCCAGCACTTGGGAGGATGAGGCAGGCAGCACAAAAGACTGTCTCAAAAATAAATGAATAAACAAATAGATGAAAAAAGGGAAAGATAAACATAAATAGAGCAACTGTTGCAAGACATATTTTCCCCAAAGCCCAGACATTTCCTTGCATTGCTCAGTGAGCTGCCCTGCTGCTTTGTGTAGATATGACAGCTGTTTCAGAAGTCTGCTTCCCCACACCACATAGAACTTCTAGAACAAAGCAGTAGACTTTGTCCTGGAACTACCTTCTATCGAATTATCTTGCAAGAACATTCCTAAGCTCAGAGAATGAATTCTACTCTGTTATTATTTGTGTGAGGAAAGGACAGAAAAATGCCCAGCGGAGCTTTTTTTTAAATGTACTGGGTTGAGATATATCTCACTTGGTAGAGTGATTGCCTGGCATATATAAGGTCCCAGGGTTAATCACCTGCACCACATAAATTCAGTGTAATAACACATGTCTATAGTTCCAGAACTTTGGAGTTGAATACAGAAGGATCAAAATTTCAAGATTATCCTTAAATACATAGTGAGTTTAAGTACAGCCTGGTTACATAAGACCCTGTAGTTATCATTTTTCTTTTTATCTTTTTTCTTTATTCTTCTCTCATACAATACATCTCCATGTAGCCTCCCCTCCCTCCACTCCTCCCAGTGCCCCCCACCTCCCCTCTCCCCCAGATCCTCTGCTTCTCTGTTTCCCTTCGGAAAAGAACAGGTTTCCCAGGAATATTAACTGAACATGGTATAACAAAATGTGGTAAGACTAGGCACAAACCCTCATTTCAATGCTGGACAATGCAACCTAGTAGGAGGAAAAGGGTCCTAAGAGCAGGCAAAAGATTCAGAGACATAGTCCCACAAAACACCCAAGCTAAACAACCACAACATATATCAGATCCTTGCAGCTCCGTGTTTGCCACTTCAGTATCTGTGAACCTCTATGAGTCATGCTTTCTTGATTCTGTGGACCATGTTCTCCTGGTGTCCTCAACCCCTCTGGCTCCTACAGTCCTTTCTACCCCTGTTCCACAGGATTCCCTGAACTCTGCCTAATGTTTGGATGTGGATCTCTGCATCTACTTCCATCAGCTGTTGGAGGAAGCCTCTCTGATGACAATTAAGAACCTGTCTTCAGGGACTACAGAGATGACTCAGCAGTTAAGGGCACTGGCTGTTCCTCCCGAGGTCCTGAGTTGAATTCCCAGCAACCACATGATGGCTCACAATTACCTATAATGGGATTTAATGCCTTCTTCTGGTGTGCAGGCATACATGCAGACAGAGCACTCATACATTTAAAAAAACATAAATATTTTTAAAAAGGCCTTGCCTTTAAAAGAAAAAAATCACTATTGATGAGTTGGACCCTCTACATATAAGATGTTTAGAGAAGAAACAATTTATATAGTCTGGTTAGATGAATAATATTAGAAGTATGTGTAAGGTGCAAAAATCACAGGAAATCACAAAGAATCAAGTAAAGAAGACATCATTACCATATGTATGCTAACATGAACAAGCAGAAAACTATGGAGGGTACCCTCATGTGAGTGGACTCAGCACACAGTACTCCAGTGAGATAAGCTAAAAATACTCAGCCTTAATCACAAACACAACCCTGCAACAAAACTGGATAACAGAAGTAAAATGAGGAGAGGTAGGTCACATGCAAATTCCACATGTGACAGACAAATGAGCGAGGAGCAAGAAAAGGACATCAAAGACCATCAGGGAAGTAGAACCTATTGCAAATCACCAAGCTGCTGGAGGATTTATTAAGGCAACTCCATGTAGTTAAAAAGGAGGTTTATTTTGGGGGGTAACTCACAGCTAGTAAAGGGGTTGGTTACAGGATCCAGGAGAGATGAGGGGCAGTCCAGCTGGGTTCTCTGGAGAACTCCGCTAGGTCTACCATCCAGCAGCCAGGATTACCAGGAACAGAAAGAGCCGGCACATCTGGATCTCGAGTCTTAAGGGCTCCCATCTCAGCCCAGTCTCAGGGGCAGGTCATAGGTAGGCATGGCAGTTACCAGAAGCCTCAATGGGGGTAGTACTTCCAGATCAAAGCTGGAACAGCTACCCACTACACCAAGCCTGATCAGAAATGGAACTGGGCCAGCCTAAGTGGGACACAGTCGTGACTTTCCAGCTCTAAGTGCTGAGGAAAGGCAGAGGAAGCCATTATACCCCTAACAGCAAACAAGTCTGTTGCCTTTTTTTCCACAGGCAAGTGATTGATTCATAATTAATAAAACCAAAATCTCCCCCTACAGATGAAGCATCAAGATAAAGATACATATGCTGTTATGAATTCTGCTCCTGATCATGTATAAAGAGTAGACAATACATCCGGAAGGAGAGAAGCTCATTGTACAAATGATAAATGACCAATTCGGATATGATGCTTCTCTCGTTAATGCCAGGCAGAAAGTGTGCCAATCACTGTGTAGTGCTCCAACCACCCACACCCAGATTCTATCCTCCTTTTGATGCACACCAGCCTGGAGTAATATTTCACAAACTACCAAAGATCAGCACCTGCTGCTACCTTCCAGAGAGTTCCACTCAAAGTGCTGGGGTTATCCTTGATTCCTGGGAACTTCCTTCCCATGAAGTTTCTCTGTATCAAGATACCATGTTACCCTCTATCAAGGTATCTGCCTCATTGCTTTCCCACTCTGCCGCTGTTCCAACTCAACCCTCGCATTCCCCCATGCTTCTACCCCCATCCCCTACCCTCATTGCCCCACCTCACCCTCAGTTTATTCAGGAGATCTCATCTATTGCGCCTTCCCAGGGCTTTCCATGCATCCCTCTAAGTGTCCTCCTTGTTACCTAGCTTATCTGGAGCTGTGGGTTGTAGTCTCGTTGTCCTTTGCTTTATTTCTAGTATCCACTTATGAGTGAGTACATACCATGTTTGTCCTTCTGAGTCTGGGTTACCTCACTCAGGATGATATTTTCTAGTTCCCTCCATTTGCCTGTGAATTTCATGATGTCATTGTTTTTTACTGCCGAGTAGTGCTCCATTGTGTATATGTACCACATTTTTTTAATCCATTCTTCAGTTGTCGGGCATCTAGGTTGTTTCTAGGTTCTAGCTATTACAAATAATGCTGCTATGAACATGGTTGAGCAAGTGTCCTTAATGATATGATTGAGCATTCCGTGTGTATATGCCCAAGAGAGGTATAGCTGGGTCTTGAGGTTGATAGATTCCCAATTTTCTGAGAAACCGCTACACTGATTTCCAAAGTGGCTGTACAAGTTTGCACTCCCACCAACAGTGGAGGAGTGTTCCTCTTGCTCCACACCCTCTCCAGCATAAGCTGTCATAAGTGTTTTTGATCTTAGCCATTCTGACAGGTGTAAGATGGTATCTCATAGTTGGTTTGATTTGCATTTCCCTGATGACTAAAGATGTTGAGCAATTCCTTAAAGGTCTTTCAGCTAATTGAGATTCTTCTGTTGAGAATTCTCCGTTTAGCTCTGTAGCCCATTTTTTAATTGGATTGTTTGGTATTTTGATATCTAGTTTCTTGAGTTCTTTATATACTGTGGAGATCAGCCTTCTGTCAGATGAGGGGTTGGTGAAGATCTTTTCCCATTCTTTAGGCTGTAATTTTGTCTTATTTACCGTGTCCTTTGCCTTACAGAAGCTTCTCAGTTTAAGGAGGTCCCATTTATTAATTGTTGTTTTCAGTGTCTGTGCTACTGGTGTTATATTTAGGAAGTAGTCTCCCATGCCAAGGCATTCAAGACTACTTCAGTTCAATTCCATTGGTTCACATGTCGGTTTTGATGCCAATACCAAGCTGTTTTTATTACTATAGCTCTATAGTAGAGCTTGAGGTCAGGGATGGTGATGCCTCCAGAGGTTGATTTACTGTATAGGATTGTTTTGGCTATCCTGTTTTTTTGTTTTTCCATATGAAGTTGAGTGTTGTTCTTTCAAGGGCTGTGAAAAATTGTGTTGGAAAAAAATTGTGTTAGGATTTTGATGGGGATTGTATTGAATCTGTAGATTGCTTTTTATAAGATTGCCATTTTTATTATGTTGGTTCTACCTAGCCAGGAGCATGGGAGATCTTTCCATTTTCTGTTATCTTCTTCAATTTCTTTCTTCAAAGACTTGAAGTTCTTGTCGTATAGGTCTTTCACTTGCTTAGCTAGAGTTACCCCAAAGTATTTTATATTATT
>CABHPQ010169283.1:0-26228 GCA_902168405.1 Peromyscus aztecus
CTTGCTCCAGGAAGAAGAGCCTAAGTTGGCCATCTGGGAAGGACAAGATCTCTCAGGACACACCCTTTGTGAGACATGTGAATTAGATGGATATGTGTAATTACACTAATCCATGTCACTGAACCATGTTTCTCCACAGGCCCTGAGGGGCCGTAGGATGAGACGCTGGGAGGAATGGAGACGATCGCAAACACCCTCCACCCTCCCGCTTTAACCAGCTTTGTACTTAGCCATTCTGCATTTTTGGCAACTTCACAAGATTTCGTTTAAATAGCAGGTTTTATGATGTTTTAAGAAGTCTGCAAACCTTAGAACTAATCCCTTTACTTAAAATCTGTAAATAACAACCCTCTCTGAACAACCCTTCATAGAAGAAGAATGTGCAAACCTGCTGGGATGCCAAGGAAGTCAAGTGAAAGGAATCGGGTTCAAACCCTAGATCCAATTTACTGCCTTGTGTGACCATAAGCCCCTAAAAGCCAGTGGCTCTCGACCTTCCTAATGCTGTGAGCCTTTGATACAGTTCCTCATGTCGTGGGGACCCCTCAACCACAAAATTATAAGTTCTATTTCATAACTACAATTTTGCTATTGTTATGAATTGTAATGTAAATCTGAACCCCCTAAAGGGGCCACAACCCACAGGGTGAGACTCACTGCCCTGACCTTTATTGCCTGCATGAGTTTTTAGACATTTTTATACCCTTTCTAGGCTGAGTATTGACATGATCTTTTTCAAAAGTATACATTTGTATGTCCACATAAGCATACTATTAGCTCAGAGTCATGACATCAGGTTATAGTAGCCATCCACGTACCTAGTTTTGTCACTGAGACCATGCCAAATGCTAAGTAACTCAGCTGAAATCGAGTGAAAGGGGTGTGAGGATCAGATTTTCCCGAAGCCAGCATCCAGCTCCTCTAGTCAAGGCCCACACAGGGGATGGGGTTTGAAGTAGCTCTCCAGACACAGGAACCAACATGGCAAGAGTCAGGGGGTGGGGGGTGAAAGGCAGAGAGAAAGGACAGGGGTGCTCTGGGAGCCTCCTGAACTGCCACAGCTAGGTGGACCAGTATGGTGTGCTACAAGCAGGGACACATCAATGATCAGAGTCCCCTTAAAGATTCTGAATCCAGTGAGGAAGAGGCAGTGTGGACAGAGAGCCAGGAGAAGAAGGGCTCAGGGGAGTGACTGCAGAGAAACAGGCACAGTTTTTGAGGAGACCCAGACCTGGAAATGTTGCCATGGGAACATTACCAGGGACTAAAGAGAGGATCTGACTGTGTCATCCTTTTGGGTTAGCTGCTGTACCAATCCTTAAAACACACACCCCACAGAAACATGGCAACCCTGTGATGGCCTTGCTAGTCAACGTTGACCTTATGACTCTAAGAGCATTCACTGTGTCTCATTCCAGCTGGAGTAGAAGAAATGGAGGGAGTTCTTCTGAGAGCTACCTAGAAGCCTCGCGGCATTAGCATTTCTTTGTAGCTATAGTTTTCCTGGTCCTGCCTGGCCCACGGTCAGGACAAAGCTCTCTCACCCACCAGTCCCGCAGCCGCTCAGACTCAACCAAATAAACACACAGAGACTTATATTGCTTACAAACTGTATGGCCGTGGCAGGCTTCTTGTTATCTAGTTCTTCTATCTTAAATTAACCCATTTCTATTAATCTATAAGTTGCCACATGGCTCGTGGCTTACCAGTATCTTAACATCTTCTCATGGCAATGGAGGGCAGTGTCTCTCTGCCTCAGCCTTCCACTTCCTAGAATTCTCTTCTCTGCTTGTCCTGCCTATACTTCCTGCCTGGCTACTGACCAATCAGCAATTTATTTATACAGAGCGATATCCACAGCATTTCTTCTCTGGAAATCCCTACCTACTAGACAGCTATCTGCCTGCTCAGTGCTCTGGTTCTGTACATACCTGCACCAATAATTCTGACTTCCAATCAACTTCAACTTCAAAACCAACCAGTAGGCAGATACTTATAGCCATTGTTGAGTTGATCAAAACAAAATGTTGAGCCAATTCAATAGTAACTCCTTTAACCAGTTTTCTACTACTTACCCCAACTAAATGGAATAAGTAATGCTACCTAATGATACCTTTTCTCTCTCAGCATTTGTGTACAGAACTAAAAGGGATGGTCTCCATAATTGAGGTAGTACAATAGACAGGAGCTATCTATTGTTCTTCCTGTTCCCACTCTCACATTCTTTAAAGCCCACTGACCAAGAACAAGGTTGACCTCTTCCCACAGCCTCTTAACTGCTGTCCACTGCTAGAATGCACAATGTAAAGAAATCTCTTGTCTCCAGGCCTGTTTATGCCCTTTGCAGCTGTTATGAGTGATCGGAACGATTTGATGATGCCCAATATTATGCAAGGCACTGTGCCATAAATGTTTTTTGTAAGGCTGTAAAAACTTGACTGAATAAGTTGAAACACTCAAACTGAGTTGCTTTAAAAGCACCATCAGAGCAGGGCAAGGTGGTGCACACCTTTAATTCCAGCACTAGGGAGGCAGAGGCAGGGGGATCTTGAGGAATCTGAGGCCAGCCTAGTCTAGATAGCAAGTTCCAGGTTTCCCAGGATTATATGATGATAACCTGTCAAAGTAAATAAATACATAAAACTACTATCCATGTATGTGAGGGTAAGCCAACTAAAAAGATTGGGAAAAAAAGAATTAAAACTCTGTTCTAGGAAGCTACTACATTTAATTGACTTCCTAGGTGGTTTTTAAGATCTTGGTCTACTTTACAGAAATTGAAACTGGAGGTTGTAAGTTGCACAAAAGGGGTGTTTAATGGACACATGAGGACCC
This sequence comes from Peromyscus aztecus, assembly GCA_902168405.1. NCBI lineage: Eukaryota > Metazoa > Chordata > Mammalia > Rodentia > Cricetidae > Peromyscus > Peromyscus aztecus. The sequence continues at coordinate 2,836 of CABHPQ010169283.1, forward strand.
CAAACAAGGAATTTACAACAAGGAAAAGTTAGACTTTAGCAAAAGATTATCCACACATTCAAAAAGTGAGTTAGTGTGTGTGTGTGTGTGTGAATATATGTTTGTGTGTCTGTGTGCATACAGAATATATGTGTGTATGGATATATATAACCTTTATATATATATTTAACTTTATATACATAACTTTGCATATACACACATATTTATACACATACATATATTCAGAGTGTGTGTATATATAGAATATGTGTGTGTTTATGTGTGCACATATGTAGAATATGTATGTGTGCATGGATATATATATATATAAAACTTTATATATATATAAAGTTACATAACTTTGTATATACACACATATATACACATGCATACATTCAAAGTGTGTAGATTATATATGTGTGTGTATATAACCTTATATGTAACTTTATATACATAACTTTGTATACACACATGCATGTACATACATATATACATTACACATATATACACACATAGTTTTCTCACACAAGAGTGGTGGAGAGAAGGCAAGAACAGACTGACTCGCTGGTGCCTAGTTTTAGCAAATCGTATCAATCAACCACTCAACTGCTTGTCTTCACGTTGATTCTCATGAAAATTACAGTAGTTCCAGGTTGGGGATTTAGCTCAGTGGTAGAGCGCTTGCCTAGCAAGCGCAAGGCCCTGGGTTCGGTCCTCAGCTCTGAAAAAAAAAAATTGCAATGGTTCCTCTGCACACTTAACACAGGTCCTCTTGACAACAAAGGACATTTTTTTGCATCACACTGAAAATATTTCAGAGGAAACTTCTCCATCACACTTTCTCTGTATGAAGCAGCCCAGGGAGGGGGATTCAATCTGAGTGAAAAAAGCCTGAAGGAAAAGGAAACTTCTAACATGCGCTCTGCAAACCATACTATGGGCAATGCCTGGAAGAGTTGGCATAACCATAGCTCTCTATCATAGGCAAGTTATGGCACGGTAAGAAATTTTCATAGAAACTAAAGAGGCAAACCAGATACTGCCAAAACACACAATTTAACAAGAGGAAGACGTACTCAGCCACGACAAACAAAGAAGGGAAATCATGGAGATGCCTGTCATGGAAAGCAAATAGAGTCAGCACTTTGGCTGTGGTGTGTCAGAGGGAGGTTGAGGGGGTGGAGTGGAGGAGGTAAGAAGCATGTCTCTACCCAGTAGTGCGACAGAAAGCAGTACTTTTATCTCAATCCCTATTACCCCGGGTCGCATGAAACAGTCACCAACTTACCAGAGAAATAAGTCCACCCCTGTTCACAGGAGATTCAACAAAAATGGCAGACAATGATGCCACTTGCAAACATTCCCTGTGTGTTGGGCACTGCACATGGTGCTTTATGTTCATCCATTCACCAGTGTGTTGGTGAGGAGAAGTTTAAATACACAAAATCAATTATCTGGGGATATTTGCCCTCCCTGGACTAGGTAAAATGATTTATGACAAATAATTCTCAGCCAGATGTAAAGAAGGAATGCTTTAAGCTATCAAGACCATCAAACAATGGAAAACGATTTCTCGGGTACTGTCACTCCCAAAGGTCATTTGTCTGTGGAGGTATGAGGAAGCCACCAACAAGCTGGAAAAGGAGACTGGTAGGCAAAAATCTAACCACAGCACTCTACCCAAAGAGAAAAGGTATAACCCAAATGCTGAAGGGCCACAGTGAGAAAGTCACCAGGTCACAGAAGCTGAGTCATGAAATAGGGACTGGGTGTGACACACTGAAAGAGCCTACAGAAATAAGGAGGTGGGGTCGGAACCTCCAGTTGTACAGCGTGCTGAACTCAGCCAACCATCAATCACTGGCCACAACCCCATACGGCTCACTGCAAGGTAGACCTGCTTATGGATTGTCACAACACTAAGACCTTTCCAGAAAAAATGCACTGGACTAAATAATCGGTTTCTCTACATGATTTACTGATCCTCTCACATCTAAAAAGTAGGGTTTGGACAAGAAAGGTACGACATCTAAAAACTTTAGGGTTCTGAGAAAAAAACGTGGAAGAGGGATAGGGGATAGAACAGAGGATGAAAATAAAAAGCTTGAGTTGCCATTGATGTAAGTCTGCTTTTACGTTTTCATGTGAGTGGTCTAGCTAAGACAGGGAACAAATTAGAAGTCACACAAAGTTGGCCTGGAGCACGGGTCCTGAAGCCACAATCGCCACAAAGCAGGTGCGTCAAATCATCCCAGAGACCTTCTAAAAGCATCTGCCCACTTATTTCACCCATATTCGCTGAAGCAGAGTCTCCCGGAATGGATTGACTATCTCTAGTTTTGAAAGCTTTGGAGGCTGTGGTTGTAGAGCAGCAGATAGAGTATCTGCCTCAGCATGCATGAGAAGCCCTCTGTTGGAGGCCCAGGCTTATATAATCCAGCAGTTCTCAACCTGTGGGTCATGTCCCCTTTGGGATCATCGCCTAATACCATCAGGAAACACAGATACTTACCTTAGGATTCATAACAGTAGCAAAATCACAGTTTTATAAAGTAGCAAAAGAAAAAAAGATAATTTTATCATTGGGGGTCACCACAATACAACCCAGTGTTAAGGGGTCACAGCACTAGGTAGGTTGAGAACCACTGATAGAAACCCATTACATGCCTGTAGCTTCACACTGGGGAAGAAGAGAATCGGAAGTTTTTTCTTGGCTATGTAGCAAGTTCAAGGCTAACCTGAACTACACAAGCCCTTGTCTCAAAAGAAAACAATAGCAAAGGCTCTTTGGGTATTTTTGATACACAGATATATTCATGAAACTGATTTTTATAAACAATCTCAGTATTTGGAGCCTTATAACCCTCCAACACAAGGGATTTTATTCGGTATTTGCTTGGGAAATAGGACAATAGCGTTGGCTGGTTCCATCTTTTCAAACATTTTCCAACAGTAGGAGAAAAGGGGGTTATTGTTAGGATCTCATAAGAAAACTGAGAAATGTTTAAGAATGTTTAAGAAATGTTTAAGAAAATACAACTGCTTGTGATGAATTAAATATATACCTATTACCTATAGTTGTTATAAATAGGAATATTTAAAGTAAAATATACATAGTCACAGGTATGGCTGCCTCCTCTGTAAGACATGGAGCCTTTAGGCAGGGCCACTTACAAGAAACACTGTCCTTATTTCAACCCCAAACTGTATCTTTTTTTTTTTTTAATCATCTTCACTCATATAGAGCCTTGTGGTTGTTTTGTGTTATCAATGCATAGATGCTATGCATGGTGCATGTGAGTGTGTGTGCATACGTGAGCATGGGTGTGCATTGCATGGGTGTGCACACGTGTGCGTAGAGACAAGGTTTCACCATGTCACCCAGGCGAGTCTAGAATTCACGATCCTGCTATCAGAGCTGCCCATGGGCTGGAGCTGCTGATCTACACCACCATCCTCAGCTGCTTATTATGAAGAATGCTCAGCATTTGTTTTGTTTTTAACTGTACACGGCCACTCAAAATCCAATGTCTAACACACAATTTTCTCCTACGTAAGTCATTTTCTTTCTAGTACTGCGTCTCCCTATACTCCTAATTGCTTTCTTACAAACCTATATATATATGTATATGTATATGTATATATGTGTGTGTATGTGTGTGTGTATGTATATATATATAGCCAAAGCAGCATCTAGAGGTCCAACTCTCTTATAGGACTTCTTATGAACGGGATCATGCTCTGCTTATAAAACTCCAGAGCTTGCCAGTCAGCAAAGGGGAGTGGAGAGTTTGCCCTTCTAAGCTGAACATTGGACCTCCACTGCTGTGCATATACCACAGATCACTACAAATGTCACCCCTCTCCTGTATTTTCCACTGTGTTCTATAAATGCTTCACTTATCTTTCATTTATTGCAAGGTACTATGAATGTGTATTTAGTTGTCTCTTCTGTGAATCATAGCAGGTCTTAAGGATAGGGTGAGTCTGTTTTGGGTCCCTTGCCGAATCACGTATACCTACTTGACGCATAGCTCACATACACGTTTCAAAATTGTTTATTGGATAGATGGATAAATGGTTCCTTTCTGCTCTTACCCAAATCACCACCACTCAAGTTATCCCTTTCAGAAAATAGAAATGGTATCACCCTCTTGTGTGTGTGTCCTCAGCACAGGGCCCAGTGATTGGCACATAGTAGTTGTATGGCTAATGTTTGATGGGTGACTGGATGGCCTAAGGCAGAACTGACCAAACGCTCTGATTCACCGCTTGTTGTTCAATACCTTCTACAGTACTGCCCAAGCTCATGTGCAATCCAGACCACAGCAGAGGGGTCAGCAGACATCCTCTGAGCATGATCAGTCCGGCTTGCGAAACATCTGAATATCTAAACATTCAAGCTCCCAAAGCACATACAGACTAAATAATTTGCAGTCAGGAAATGTCCTCGTAGGGGTATTAATACTCAGAGAATCCCAACTTGTACACTATTAAATCCAAGAAACAAATTATAGGTCCATTTTCCAGACCCATGGTATTCTTATGGCATCATCTGAGATGAGTCAGAACCAGAAAGTTCATCAGGGTCGAGGTATAATCATTGACTTCCTGCGCAGTTGAAAGCTGACAAGTGTAGTTTGGGAACTCTGATTTACATCCCAAATATTCCTTGCTCAACTCCGCTCCCCTAAAATACACCCAGTCAAGTGAAGGTAGATTACTCAGGCAGGCTACGAAGATCAGGACTTTCCTGTTCCCACTTTCCAATCTGAAAGTCACCTACAGGAAATAAAGCATGATTCACAGTTAGGCGAATACTCTATTGCCAATGAGTCAATATCTATAGATCCACCTATGCGCCTGTAAAGAGAACCTGGAAGAATTGGAGAGAGGATAGCAGAATGAAGATGAGAGCTGGACTCTGAGCATGGGCCATCTGCCAAGCACAACATACATCCATATGGAATGCATGTTGGTTAATTTTAGGGATCAGTTTGGCTGGGTAAGGAATGCCCAGGTAGCTGCCAAATACTGTTTCTGAGCATGACTGGGAGGGAACCTGGGGAAGAGATAAGCATCTTACTCAGGGGAGTAAAGCAGACCCAATCCCACTGATGAGAACACTCATCAGCCAACCACTGATGACCAGGCTAGAACAAAGCGGCAGAGTATGGAGGTGACTTTGATCCCTCCTGGAGATGGGGAACTAGAAGTATAGACAGGATTGGTATTTGGGGGGGGGGTGCTGTTTCAAGACAGGGTTTCTCAGTGTAGTTTTGGTGCCTGTCCTGGATCTCACTCTTAGATCAGGCTGGCCTTGAACTCAGAGATCCGCCTGGCTCTGCCTCCCGAGTGCTGGGATTAAAGGCATGAGCCACCACTGCCCGGCGACAGAATTGTTTTATCTTTGTCCAGTGCAGATTCCCATAGGTGAAAAAAATAATAATAAAAGCTGGTTCCTCAGAGCATCTAAAGATCTCAGATTTCAGGTACTTGCTCCATGTCACCCCTTAGGTACAGCTGATGAACAGACAATAGACTATCGATCCATCTGAGTGTGAATTCAACTGTTCTCAGCGGGAAAGGAGGACTGTTGGACATGGTTCACCTGAAGGGGCTGCCCAGAGAAGAGGTTACGGCGAGGATTTTTGGAATGTGAATGGCAGAGATGTAAGATAGACTGTAGGGTGCAGGGTCATGACCGAGTCATGAGTAAAAGGGATTCTTGTTGCCTCCCAAGTATAGCATGACTAATAAGAAAGCTGTCTACTTTCGGGATAATGTGGTATTAAGAAGACTACCTCTTTTGTTGTCTCCAAGGGCTGGAGAGAATATTTGAAATATTGAACTCTTTCCCTGGAAGAAGACATTGAGAGAGGCAAGTGATGTTATTCTCACCCTTTTCTCTCCAGACAGACAATTTTTTTTCCACCCACACCATGATATGGGACAGTTGCCTCTCTTGTGAACCACATGGATCTGAAGTTTATATTCCATGCCAAGAACCTTCAATGGTATTCATTTGTTCTCGGTTTCTTGGTTTTAAACTGAAATATGAGTTCTTCCTAGACCTCAAGCCTGCCATCCTTCAAACCAGAACTACAGCATTAACTCTCCTAGGTCTCCAGCTTGCTGACTCATCATACAGAGCTCAGTATTTGCTCCAGAAATCACGAGCCAATTCATGATAACAACAACCTCTATGGTAATAACACCCATTGATTATTCTTCCCCAGCAAACCCTGACTAATACATTAGTGGCTCACACCTATCCACACCTTTGGACCTTGCTATCACCTACATCTAAAATTCATCAGCCCATTCTGACTGGGACTTCCTAACCCTTCAGCTATTGAGTCCTTGACACCCACCACACCCCATCATTGACTCACTGAGACCTCCCATCCTTAACCAACTTCTAATTAAGTCCCTCCTAATACTCACTTCCTGTCCTTTCTACCCTGGCCCTGGATCTGCCACACAGTGCCCTTATATGATCAGCCACTTTTATCCAGAAAAAAATAGAACATTCTCAATCACCCCTACTACTTGCCTACTTTTCCACACTTGGAGCCCAGCTGCTCCCGGCCCTTAGGGACAATCAGAACCACACATTCTGATGCCCTCATATGTTCCAGCTTCGCTGCCAACAGTTTTTAAGGTTTCTTCTCCCTCTCTGGCTGTTCTTTCTCATTTTCCTTAGTACTGCTCTTCTCGCACCTGCCCATGCTTCATTCTCCTGGCTCCCCTCTCTCCATGCTCTATCTGGATGAGTTTGCCTATCCTCATGCCTTGAACTTCCAATGCGCCCCGATTACTCACACTGGCCTACATCACCAGCACTAGTCTGGCCTTGGATTCTAGGTCCGGTTGCCTCCTTGGCGAGTATAAACACTGCACGCTGGCAAGAGGAGCTCTTTAACCATTGTGGTAAGCAGTGCTGGCTACCTGTCCTCTCTGCACCGGCTGTCCCAGCAAACGGCAGTACTGCCTACCTTGTCATTCAAAACAGGAGGCTGGGGCACATCTGCACACATGTTAATTTTTCTCACATTTCATCCATTGGTACCCTTAACGTGGTTTGCTTACTTCAAACCCTTGCCATTTTTCTCATCTAGAGTAAAGCCTCAGTCTTTTCTGCCTTTCTCAAATATGAAAGAAGGTGTCCAGTCCTTCATTCAATACATGCTTTTGAGTTTCAGGAGTGCTAGGAATACCACAACAAACACACACAGCAGCTGTCTTTATGAGACTTGCACTCGCTCGTGGTTTTTTTTCTAAAGAATGAATTTGATCTTCCTCCTCCACGGGCGTGTGGTCTGGGTCCATTTCCAACACTACATCATGCATGCATGCTTGCAAAAGTTACCAGCACTATACTCCAGCCTCCTACAATGGCAGTGAGCAAGTAAGACACATACAGGCCAGTGATTATTGACGCACAAGGGATGGGTAGCAACGCTGGGTGTCTGGCATCTATCCTGAATTGATGTTTATCAATCATGAGCACAGAGCAGTGTTCAGTTTTTTTTGGAATGGCCCTTACTTGCCTCACAGATTTGGTGGAAGGGTAAAATGGACTTTTACATGTGAAAAGCATAGGATATCACTGGCTCTGACTACTTCATAAATATTAGCCAAGTTAAATCAGTAGATGTTGTCTCAGAACACAAAGCTTTCTATTTCTTGCTATCTGATCACCTTAACTTCTTCTCCAGCCAGCCTCAAATTTCTCTGGCTAGGTAGTTTTCTTTTGTTCTTACCTTTGTGAATTTATAGACATAGATCCCATCGCCTGAACCACCTAAGTCTCTTCTTTGTCAGTATTCAAACAGATGCACAAACAGGAAAACACATAACCTTTCTTTAGTACTTAGTAACATTTTTTTAAACTACTCACACTTAAACTAGTAGACAAGACTAGTCACACGTTACTATTGAACACCTCTAGGAAACCATTTTGACCACTTGAATCTCCTTCTTGGGGACACTGCCTATGCAGACATGCTAACAACCAAGGATTAGTGTGGCTTTTTTTTTTTTTAAGCATCCCTCACCTCCTCAATAGTCTCACTCCTCTTTCCTTTGGGGCTCTTCTCTCATTACCCATCCTCTGTGGTCCTACAGCTTTTTCAATCATATTACTCCAACCATATTACCTAGATCCAACAAGGTTTGGTCCTTCCATCAATGGTTGATCCAAGAACTGAGCAACTGGTACCAGCTTAACCAATCATTGCCTTGAGGTGCTCTGAGGAAAGGAATGGCTTATTTACACCCATATTCTCCAAAGTGGGACTCTCATGCACTCCTCAGACCCATTGGGCTTACCGCTATCAAAGTTCATTGCCTCGCTGGAGTTTCCCATCTAGCAAGTGCTAAACAAATGCTTCAATAACTGAATCTCTTGCGCTGAACATACATAACCTCTAGAGCAGTGGTTCTCAACCTTCCTCATGCTGTGACCCTTCAATACAATTCCTCACTGTGGTGACCTCCCACCACACAATTATTTTTGTTGCTACTTTATAACTGTGATTTTGCTACTGTTAGGAATCATAAATGTCAATATCCATGTTTTCTGATGGTTTTTGGTGACTCCTATGAAAGGGTCATTCAACCCCCAGAGGTTAAAAACTTCTTGCTCTAACAGAAATAAAAGTTGCATACACACAAATCCCATATGCCCATACTTGATTTTGGAAACTGTACGCTATAATGTAGCAGCAGGAATAAATTCACTTCTGATATCTGAATTTTAGAAGGAAGACCTGTCTTTCACACACATCTTCAGGGGAGCCTCCAATAGCTGGAAATCTAGATTATAAAAAGTGGCTATACTTAATCAGAGTGCACACCTCTCTTTAATGTGAACATCTTTTACTCATGTGGCCATAAAAGGGAGCAAAACAAGGATTATTTCTGTTTATTATAATAGAGAAAACAACCACAACAATTTTGTTATTCTGGAAAATAACTCATCTGAACTGGAAAAGCTACAGGCTCTGAAACCTTGTTTAGCCCCCAGTCTCCAAGAACACAGCAACTCTATTGTGAATCCTTTCTTCCTCCCCAGCCAGATCTCTAAATTAGAAATAATATTATGTGTTCTGGCTAGTCTCACTACAGCTTAATGAGATTATTTCTAGGAAATGCTTTGGCTTCAAAACTCACAGGAAAATTCAAAGAACTTTTATTACAAAAGGTCCCAATTTGACTTAAAAATCCTCCATGGTTTCTTTGTGATCCATGCAAATTTCCCACTGACTTTCTATGTCTCTCTATTATCTTCATTAAATATTTATTTAAAGTCTATTGAAGTAAAAAATTATTCTCTCAGCTCTCAGCCCAAGGTGATTTCTAATGACTATTTAGTTTTATAATGACTTTTAAAATTCACATTAATAATAGAAGAATCTAATGTTAAATTGAAGGTTATTAACATTGGCCTCCTTTCAAGTTTTCTGAATGTTGAAAAGATTTTTTTCTTTTCTTCTATCACATCTTTCTTTAATTGCATGAGAATGAAATTACACTTAATTATTATTTAGAATTTCTATAGTACATCTGTAAGACTTGAAGTTGTAGCTTAATTGAAGTAGCTGATTTACTGTCATCTCAATGTCCTTTTACTTGATGTCTAATAGTATCTCCAGTTTCACAAATCCAACGGGGAATGTGGTAGTTTGAATGTAACTGGCCCCCATAAGCTCATACAGAGTGGCACTCTGGAAGATGTGGCCTTGTTGAAATAGGTGTGGCCTTGTTGGAGGAAGTATGCCACTGTGGGGGCAGGCTTTGAGGTCTCTTTTGCTCAAGCTTCCCACAGTGTGACCCTCAATTCACTTCCCGTTGCCTTCTGATCAAGATGTAGCCAGCACCATGTCTGCCTAAACACCACCATGCTCCCCACCATGATAATAATGGACTAAACCTCTGAAACTGTAAGCGAGCCGCCCCAGTTCAATGTTTTCCTTCATAAGAGTTGCCATGGCCATGGTGTCTCTTCACAGCAATAGAAACCCTAACTAAGACAGGGAACAACTGAAGCTTCTTCCCAACCTACCCGTCCTACAATCCCATCATCCTCACCTCAGTGAAAAATGGTCACTCTTTTGATGGTTTGGGGGAGTCATCCTTCTTTCCCCCATTTCTTTTCAGACTTCACATTCAATTTATCTCTGAGCTGCACTCTGAAAATACATTAGAAAACACGCCCCCAGCCTGACGCCATTTGATGGCATCAGTCACCTGAATCAGTTCAACGGCAGAGCTGCTTTTTCTTCTCCCATCCTTTCAGTCCATTCTCAGCATGAAGCAAAAGTGGGTTCCAGTCACTTAACTCACAAGATGCCTTCCTCTACTTCATCCTCCACTTCACCACACGTCCCTACCATAAGATGGTAGAATACCCAGTGCAAAGGACTACAAGCTAGACATGAGTCCGAGAGCCAGCCCACATCCCTCGTCCTCCAGTCACCAAGCCTGCTCAGTTTTGGAGACTTGATACTTTGATCCTGTTTATGATTTTAAGCTCTGGGTGGCAGGTGTCCTCACCTCCCTCCAGTTTTATTCAAATGCAACTGTCCCAGTGTGGCCTTTCCTGGCCACTTAAAGACTACAGCTCACAAGGGAGCTCATTTGGTAGGATGCTCAACGGGCATGCACACAGCCCGGGTTTTATCCCCAGCCCCATGCCTGTAACTTCAGCACTCTGGAGGGAGCAGTACAATCAAAAGTTCCGGGTCATCCTCAGCTGTTTATCAAGTTCAAGGCCAGCTTGTGAGACAAGAAACACTGCCTCAAAAAAATAGATAGATAGATGATAGATAGTTAGATAGATAGATAGATAGATAGATAGATAGATAGATAGATAGATAGTGATGATAGGTAGATGATAGATATAAAAATGATAGATATAAAAAATGATATAAAACCTCAAAGTCCACCCCGCAGTGACCCACTTCCTTCAACAAGGCCACACCTCCTAATAGTGCCACTCCCTGAGCTCCTATGGGGCCATTTTCATTCAAAGTACTACAGTCTCATTACATAGTTCTGGTTGGCCTGGAACTTGCTCTGCAGACCAGGCTGGCCTCAGCTTCACAGAGATCTCCTGCCTCTGTCTCCCAAACGAATACTAGGACCAAAGGCGTGCACCACCACTCCTGGCTTACCCGGTGATTTTATTGAGACTTGAAAACTGTTATTTGTTACATGAAGACTATGTAATTAAACTAACCATTTCCAAAGGAAATTTTAAGGGTCTGGTTTTTTTTTTAATCTTCTATGGCTAGGCTGGTAATATTTTCCTGCCTCACATCTACTGAAAACCCAAGAGATTTGCCCGGGATACATGGCATGAATATAATTACAGTACAAGCTCTGTGATGTATAGTTCACTCACAGCACACAAAATTTTGATTTGTGTGTAAATCAGAATGTGCATAATTTTCTCTATTCTGGGAGTTTTTAAAATGCATTAACAGCCCCGGGTTTCGTGATTTGGATTTAGTGGGGTTATTGCTTGCCTTGCTTTGTATTTTTCTCGATGCTTTTTTCTTCCTCCTTTTCCTCCTAAGGACCGAGATAAGCCCTTTCTGAATCAGAAAGCACTGTAGATGTGTCCCAGCATAATCCTAATCAATTTCACAGTGGGTCATAATCAAAAGAAAGGTAACCAAAGCTCCCGAAGAACAGGAATCTCACACTGTGGTCCACAGTCCACGTTCTTTACTTTTTCAGCCTGATAAACGACTTGGCACATAGAATACTGGAAAGGGAGAGGGGGAAACAAATGGATCAGGTACAGAATTGGCTCTCCCAAGATCCTGGGGAAGCCGTACACCTTCTCCAATTGTGATGTGCAGCGTGGGGATTGTAGTGTATGGATGGAGAACACGGGGTCTCTAAGACACCATCCCACCCACCACACGTCAGTCACCACAGGACCAGTCTTACATTTACAACCAGATTTCCACATCAGATTTCCTGTGGAGAACAGGTCTCACAGCTTTATAATTCTGGAGAAAAATCTCTGTCTTTCCAAATTCTTGGTTTCTATGATTTTCTGTGACCCATGACTACAGACTCAATGTCCTACGGCACATGTGTTTACGATCGCAGACCATGATACAACATGGGAAAACAGTCACTCATGGTGGTTTTAATACCACTGCTTCCACCATCAAAAACATGACTTTACATCTATTCATGTACAGTACCATAAGGGTTATTTTTTAGCACAAAGGAATTTCCCAAGTTTTATTTTTTAAAAGATTGACTTCAAGAGTTTGCAAAAAGAAAATCCTGGCAATTCTTTCAATATGTTCTAACCATTAAACAACATGGATTTAGACATGCTTTTTTGTAATACAAACCACAGAAGTCAATAATTAGACAACAACTCCACCTCTAACAACTGCCCTAGAAGACTGTAATAGTTCCATCTAGTGCCAAACAGGAAAGTATGCAGCTCTGTAGGAAGTGACTCTTCATACCAAAAGTAGTGGGGTGGGGTCTCTAAGTACCTCCTTCACCATTATCCCTGACACAGGAAAAAACACCGGTTCCCCAGAACACAGAAAATAAACTCCAAAGTGGAAGAGTTGCCACAGTGAAGGCCAAATCAGAGTTCAGACTGGAATTAGACCTGCTCAAAGCGCTTCATGGCCAGTCAGAACTCACAATGGAAAAAAAGATACCAGTACTCTGCCTCAAGACCAGACCTTAGGGCTTAAAGACACCAGCTGGGTGGTGGTGGCGCATGCTTTTTAATCCCAGAACTCGGGAGGCAGAGACAGGTGGATCTCTGTGAGTTCAAGGCCAGCCTGGTCTACAGAGTGAGTTCCAGGGCAGGCACCAAAACTACACAGAGAAACCCTGTCTCGAAAAAAACAAACAAACAAAAAAGTTACTAGAAAAATTAACTGGTGAAAACCTAATATCCAAAATTTATCTGATGACCTGAGTTCCATCCCTGGAACCCACATGGTGGAAGGAGAGAAAACTCTGATAGGCTGTCCTATGACCTAAAAACACACACACACACACACACACACACACACACACACACTTTAAATTTTTTTCCTAATTAAAAAAAATCTAAGTAATAACTAAGGCCTAACAAAGAATATCATATAATCAGAAACTGACTTCTTAGTCTGAGCACAAGGAATAAAAAGTAAGTCCTCTGAGACTAAAACAATCACCCTGGTAGGTGTTACCAGTATGTCCTTTGTGATGAGAAACCAGAGCTGGGTATTGGAATCAGAGTATTCTCTTTTCACACTATTATCTGGCTACCCGATGACCCAGGCGGGAACACACTGTTCAAATTCAAGAAGCCATCAATCGCTCCCTTTTTTTTTCTCCTGTTCATCTACTCGATGAGTTAGTCTGTCTTTCTGAGTCTGTCCATCTGTCTGACAAAGCAAAAAACTCAATTCTCTCGAGTCTTCAGACCTTCCTGCAGGCCTTTTCCAAAACAAAACTCCTAAATGCCTGAAAACCAGGGTAAAATGTGAAAAGGTGCCTCCTGCCAAAGGAAAACAACCCAAATACCCCAAAGGAAGGTGTGGGTTTTGAATGTAATAACAGGGAAGTGGGTAACAATTCTGACAATTTTATATACAATTCAATGGCATGGGTGAATTTCTACTAATGTCAAAGAAATTTCTAAAAAGTCACCCTAAGGAGGTCATTGATGCTGAGCGGTGGTGGCGCACGCCTTTTAATCCCAGCACCTGGGAGGCAGAGGCAGGTGGATCTCAGAGTTCAAGGCCAGCCTGGTCTACAGAGCGAGATCAAGGACAGTCAAGGCAACATGGAGAAACTGTATCTCAGGAATAGATAGAGAGATAGAGACTTCCAGCCTGGCTGCCCTGGTTCCTCAGCTCCATCTTCCTAATCTGTAGTCTCGAGGCAAAGACATTCAAAAGCTGTACCCTTTCACGTGACTGTCCTGCCGACAGTGAGGCTTCCACTCCACGGGCTCCTCCAGAATTCCCTTGCCCAAGATGTTTTGGACACAAAATGTAAAAACCACAGGCTGGAGCCATGGCCCATTGGTTTCAGAAAGAACACTTGTTGCTCTTGCACAGACCACAGTTTAGTTCCCAGACGCCACAACCATCTGTAACTCCAGGTCCCGGGGATCCGATGCTCTCTTCTAACCTTTCACCAACACCAGGCATGAGGGTAGTACACATATACACATGCAGGCAGGCAAAGTACTCATACCCATAAAATAGAATAAATGGACCTAAAAAATTTCTAACTTGAACATCATGCAAAGTACCTGGGCCTTTAACCACAGCATTCAGGAACTGAAGGCAGGTGGATCTCTGAGTTGGAGGCCACCCTGGGCTATAAAGAAAATTCTAGGACAGTCAAGGGCTACACAGAGAAACCCTGTCTTGGAAAGCCAAAAATAACTAAATATGACGCGAAGTGCACTGGGAATTTAATGTACCATCACTTCTCTATGATGGAAGCACCACAGATACGTTCCCCTGTTGAGTATTAAGAACTCATGTTCTGCACAAGAACATCTTAGCACAGGATGCTTTTCGTTGCAAAGCATCTATTTCAGGCTCTTTACAAGGAGTCCATAATGACTCTGAACAAAAAGATCAAGCCACTTTCCTCTTTCTCCTGAGGAGACAGCTCCCTTTCCTCTTCTGCTCCTTGTCACTATTTATTTGGCACAACGCTGGGTTGTCATGATAACCACCTCTAAAAACAGTCTCCTTGACATTTCAACACAACCTTGAGGGCAGGAGATTTTTTTTTTTTAATCCAAATTATTTCACAAAGAACTGTAAGTTAAATGAATCTTTCAGGGAAAGAAAAAAAAAACAATAAAAGGGAAGAAGTAAAATGTCTTCTAACCAGGCTTGCTATCAAACTCAAAACTGTTTCCAAAACCACCATTAACAAAGCCACAAGGAAAACGAAATGAAGGAAGAAACCAGGTTCTCAATTTTTAAATGCTATCTCCCTTTTTGTTCTGGGTTTGAGTTGACAGGGTCCACAGAAATGATTTGAGTGAGATCATGAAGAGAACTATACCTTCAACAACCACAAGCTCAGAAAAATGTCCCTGTGTAGCGTTTGGAACAAGCTTTCATAGTTTGCTACGATTTCCCTCTGGCCTCCTCCTCAGGCAAGGATGTGTCTGCAAATGCTGAAAACCTTTCCTTGTGCCTAAGAATTCCCCGAGATGTTGTGAAGTGTTACAAACAGGTCATCCTAAGTGCAAGGAGGAATTGGTGACCCAAGGGCCCATCTGTGGATGCAATTAGCTCTCTTGAACAAGTAATTGCCTGTTTTTTCAAAGGCCTACTTAGAAACTCAATTTAAGCATATATTTATTATTATTATTATTATTATTATTATTATTATTATATAAGCAATTCTACATTAACACAGAGCAAAAAACTCACTCTTGGAACAAATACTTTTAAACAAGCAGCCAAACAACCTATAATTTTTATCTAAGATACCATACGCACTGTAACAGCTCAGATGGAGCCTCATGCCTCCAGCCTTCTTCAGTGTTTACTAATCAGAACAGGCCGTTCGCCAGCAGAGACCAGCATGGCTACTTCTCACGGGTAGTGTCCTGCTCAAGTACCTATAGATTTGTGAGCTTTATGTAATTGTTTTAATTTGTTCACTTAGCAAATACTGTGTTTGTTGAATGTAATTCACTTGAATGCAGTATTGGCTGACCGCCTAGCATACACAAAGCTTTCTGTTCTTAGCGTCTTGAACAGTATAAAATGAAGCCTGGGGATATAGCTCAGTGGTAGAATAGTATAGACAAGCTTCCAGGTTTGATCCCCTGTCAAAGGAAAGAGAAGAAGAGGGGGAAGAGAGAGAGAGAGATGATGGGAAGGTAAGGGAAGGATGGAGAAGGAAAATGGAGAGAGAGAGAGAGAAAAAATTCTAATGTGAAATTTTCTCTTAATAAGTTTGTAATATGGGACTGGAGAGATGGCTCAGTGGTTAAGAACACTGGCTGCTCTTCCAGAGGACTGGAGTTTGATTCCCAGCACCCACATGGCCGCTCACAACTGTAACTCCAGTTCCACCCAACACAGACACAGGCAAATACACAGAAAATAAATTAATTTTTTTTAAAAAAGGAGATGAAGAAGTTTTCAATAAGCTGGGTGTGGTGGTACACACCTTAATCCCAGCAGAGGAAGAGGCAGGCAGACCTCTAAGCTCCAGGCCAGCCTGTAGAGAGCAAGTTCCAGGACAGCCACGGCTGTACAGAGAAATTTTGTCTTGAAAAACCAGAAAGGAAGGAAGGGAGGAAGAAAGAAAGGGAGGAAGGGAGGGAGGGAGGGAGGGGGGATAAAGAAGAGAAAGAAAACTTTGTAATAGGCTGGGTGCAGTGGCTCCCACCTCTAATCCCAGAACTCAGGAGGCTAAGACAGAATGGTTGCTAAGAGTCCAAGGCCAGCATACGTGTGTAGTGAGGTCCAGGCCATCCAGAACTCTGTAACAAGACCTCCTCTCAAAGACTAAAAACTGGAAAAAGACGAAGCAGCAGCTGGTGATGACCACACAAACCACAAACAGCTTTGTAGTTCAGAGCTCTGAAAGACAGGCCCTAATCATTCTCCACCTGCCTCCAACAGCCCGCACACACTTTGGACATAAATCACCAGTGTTTGATCTGAGCCTTCACAGGCCGGCCCTGGTCACCTGTCCCCCATAGATGGTCCTGATTGCCTTCCCTTCATCTTTACTCACTCTCCTTAGTCATCAACATTTCCCTGTGCCTGCTGTTGACTTTGCTCCCCAACCCAAGATAAAAGCTTTAATCTGCAGATACCAATCTCCTGTTTCCTTGTGCTGTGACAACTCCTTCCCTAAAGAGACTTAACACCATGTCTGCCCCCTCCTTTGAAGGCCCCAGCAACAACCAAGAGTGTAATTCCATTCCGCCCCTCCTGAGGATCCAATGAGCTCATTAGGTTTGCAACCTACGGCTCATGTGCGGGAATACTTACAGAGGCAGAGGGGGCCCCAAAGCAGGAACTCTTTCACCCAGCATGGATAATGACGTCCTCACCAGACACAGAGCCGGAGTTCCCTCCCCACAGTTAACCTGACCCAGCCTATATACCCTCCAGCTCCCTAGCTCCTGGGGTCACGTGGGTCACGTGCAATTAGAGCAGAATTGCTTGCAGATGGCTTGGAGGGGTAAGCGGGACCAGCTAGACTCTCAGGTGGGGGCAGATTCTCCCCACCACCTTCTTCTCCGGAGGAACATCAATAATCAACAGGCAGTGGTTCTCAACCTTCCTAGTGCTGCGACCTTTAAAACAGTTCCTCGTGGTGTGGTGACGCCCCCAACCATAAAATTATTTCGTTGCTACTTCATAACTGTGAGTTTGCTACTGTTCCATCAATAGCTGATACGCAGGCTGTCTGATATCCACAGGCTGAGAACCACTGCTCTAGATGGTCTCTTATTGGCAGGCACAAGTGACGTAATAAAGATGGCGGCTGCTTTGCCTGGAGGACTTTATAACACCTTGCTATTGCAAAGTTCCTCTCCCCTCTGCCCCTAAAAACAATGTCTACCTGCTACTCCTTTCAAGGCCCCAGCAGCAACCAAGAGTATAATTCCATGAAGTCCCTCCTGAGGAATCAATAAGTTTATTCTGTTTACAACCTACAGGGCATGTGTGTGGGAGTACTTGCAGAAGCATAGGGGACCCCAAAGCCGCCAGACTGGAACTCTATCACCTAACTGGGGCGACTATTTAACATAGCCTTCAAATGAAGCTTGTCAGGCCCAGTGTCTCCCCGCAAAGTCCACACTGCTCTGTCAGCGCTGAATGGAAAATGGGCACATGACCGCTCCTAGGTATGGTTGAAGAAAAGGCTTTTATTGTAGATGTGAGGGCGAGCACAGCCAGAGGGATCTAGAATTGTCCAGACTGAACCAGGCCAGCAGACTCTCTCCATGAGAGAGAGAGAGAGGAGGGCAGAGAAAGAGAAAAGAAAGGGAGAGACCAAGAGAGGAACCAGGAGCCAAGAGGGTATGTGGGGACCAAGGAAGCAAGAGGGCACATAGCACATGGCTGAGGTTACATAGGATAGAGAAGCTGGGGGAAGGAAGGGAAGCCAAGCTCAGGGGCTGGGAGACTACAGGGTAGGGCACAGGGTAGGCTAGCCAGGATGACTGTAACAGGCACTCCTAAGTAGGGAGAGACGGGCAGTTAGAGTCTGTTTTGATGTGTTGAATAGTCACCTCGGCCATTTGTCTGGATTTCTTTAAGGCCTAACAAGCACCTGCTCTTAGATTTCTAGTCATCATTGTTATGAATTATTGTGCATGGTGGGGGGGGGTGAGGGGGAAGGACCCCCAACTCATGTAGGGGAACACCATACAGGTACGGCGGTGACATTGGCAGCTAGTAATTCCCAACCCAGACGGTGCATCCGTGTGGAAAGCTTATTATAATAGAGAGATGAAGAGAAAGACAGGAAAGAGAGAGGGGGACTGAGCACCTCGTAGGAGGAAAAGCAGAAGAGAGAGAGGAAGGGGAGATGTCCTTAGAATGAGGCTTTTACGTCAGGATGCAGGGCCGCGCCCAGGGGTGGGATTTCAAGGGGCCGATCAGAATATTAACCATCATGTCAGACTTTGTGTCCTGAAATCAACACAAATCTGCTCCTCTGATCATTTCTCCATCCCAGTGAGAGGCTGTCTCAAACCTCATGGTGACTGTCATCCTTTCCTTCCCTCTCTCTCACACCAGACATCTTAGCTCATTGGCCACACTTCTGCTGCGCTTTCAGATGGAGGCCGACTCCCAGAACTTATCACATTGCTACCATGACCACCCTGGTACAAGACTTTGTCACCCCTGGCCACCTTAGCGCACTTGCCTTCCAACTGGGTACCTCTTCTTTCACTCAAGCCTCTCCAAAGCTAGTCTCCCACTCAGTCATCAGAGTGGTCCTTTCCAGAGCCAGATGATGTCACTTGCTTTCTGATCAAAAGCCACAAATGGCTTTCTTTCTTACTCAGAGTCAAAGCAGAATTCCTTACAAGACTCTACAAGACCCTTCCCGCTCCACCCCACAACTCCGTCGTCTTTTCTCTTCCATACGACCATGCCCTCGAGTCATTATGACTCAGCATAACTTGCTTCCTTCATACCCCTGGTAGGGCAAGCACACTCCTGTTCTCAGTCACCCGGATGCTCTCCCAGGTATCCGTGCAGCACACTCACATACTTCTTCCAGGTCAGCCCACCACCAATAGCTGGCTGAGGGGCCTCCTGCTCTGTATGGAAATCTCAAACAGACAAGGACCACTTTTTTAGGCTGGGTGGTTCTTGAATACCAGAGGCTACGGGCTTGAGTTTTAAACCCAACGGCTAATATCTCTCAGCCCTAAGAATTGACACCTGTGGCTGCAAATTTTAAAAACCAAAGATCTGTAGCTCTGTAGGTGTTCGGCTCAGAGGACAGTTTGGGTGTTCAGAGCCAGAGGCTTATGATTCTGGGCCCTGAGAACTGGAGACTCATTGCTCCAAGTTTTAAAAGCCAGAGACCTAGCTCCCCCTGTTCAGACGAGAGGCTTATTGCCCTGGGCTTTGAGTTCCACAGCCCATCATCCATTATCATCCAGCAGGCAGAATTGCAGCTCCCAAGTTTCAGGTGTTAGAACCCGTTGATGCAAAAATAAATAAATAAAAATAAATAAATAAATCTCTCATCTCAAAGGGAATAAGAGATAGTTTTCTGGCGCTATTCTGAGTGACCATAGCCCAAGAACACAGATTTAGGTTACCCCCAAATTCCACGTTTCAGTGTGGAAGCAGTTTCATGGAGTTTTATAGTTTTACAGACTTACAAAGAAAGTCATCAGTAGAGGCAAGTTTAAAATACATCGGTGGGTCCATCAGAGAGGCGGTGACCGTAGGCTCGGGGATGCTTTTTCTAAAGGCCCATGATGCTCTCTGATGACTTTCTCAACTGTGGGGTAGGTGGAAACCATTGGCCTGCCCAGCCCATAGATTCCAAAAGCTTTTTATCTATTAGTCACAAGATGTTAATTCTGACACAGAGGTGAGCAAGGCATGGCCCTTTAGGAAGGTTGGAACTAGCCCCAAATAAGGTAGTCTCTGGACTTGCAACATCCCAACGCCTCCATAGTGGTGCAATTCTAGTCTGTCAGTCTGTCTCTGCAGACACAGCGTCTTTCCATGAATTCTCATCCGCAGACCCATGCATGGTTATGAACCCTTGGAAGCTCTGTGGCCCTCTTCCAGGGGCCAGGGCTGCCTCTAGCTGCTCCATGGATCTCTTCCATTGCCTTTGTACTGTTGCTGGGTGAGTCTGGAGCTGAAAAAGAAATGACCATTTAGGAGTAACCTTTACTGAGGGGTCTAATGTAGACAAGATAGAGGATAGACTGCCACAGACACAGACACCTTTGGAGATGACCCCCAAAACACTGAAAAGCAACCTGCATATGTAACCAGAAGAGAGATGTGGCATATTTAGGTAGTCTCTTCTTCCACTAAGCACAGCCTCGACTTCACCCAATCACGAGCTCCACATATTTGTATATGTACCAATCACATACACACCCTCTCTTCTCCCCCCTCCCCCACCCTCTTCCAGTGAGACTAGCTAAAGGACAGATAGAGTCAACTGGAGTTTACAGAAGCTCGGTTCCCACCAAAGCAACATTTCCCAAGGCTGGTGTAAGTTGTCTGAAGCGGACAAGACCGAAGCAAGGTCTCCTGAGGCAGAAATCATGGTTTCCTGGGAGAGACTGGATGAACCACGTGCAAAGCAGCCAGGCCGTCATGATGATAATGCAAATGCCGAAGAAAGGGGCTGCTTGACTGAAAGCTTCCTGCACAAGACAGCTGGGGGCAGATGAAGGATCTGACAGCTGTCAATCAAAGGGCTTGGCCCAGCACTTAAAATCTTAGTGGATTCGGAGGAAAACTAAACTAAACTTGAAAGGGCTCATACACTAATGTTAACATTCTTACAAGTGTTTGCTTACATCCTAGCCTTATATCAGAAGGAAGAGCTGGGGCCCTCTGATCTGTCTCATGCTTCTCTCGGGGTCTCATCATAGAGCTTATAACCACCCATGCCCAATAATAGCACGATTCCCAGCCTCTGCTCTGCTTTGATTTTATCGCTAGCCTTCCTCACCAGGAGAGCCAGCTTGTTTTCTCCTTCCTTTACTAGGATGCCGGCTTTGTGAAGGCTGAAATTTCATCCTGTTTCCTCACATCTCAAACAATGCCTACCACAGAGCTCTGTGTGTCAGTGAACAAACAGCCACTCCTGAGGTTGGCATATTTGATTTCTTTTTTACTTATGAATTGGGGGTTCTAGTGAGGTTTACAGCAGCCTCCTTTGCAAAACGAACTGGAACAATGACGTTAAAACTCACTATCACAGACAATAAACCAGTCACCTGAAGTGCAGGGTGAGCCCCTCGAAGCCCCTTACTCCAGTTCGAATCCCTCACTTTCCAAGAATTCTTCAGGAGGAGCTGAGGGCACACATCTCTTAGTCTTTTTTGTTGTTTTTTTTTGGGGTTTTTTTTTTTTTTTTTTTTTTTTTTTTGGTTTTTTCAAGACAGGATTTCTCTGTGTAGCTTTGGAGGCTGTCCTAGATCTCACTCTGTAGCCCAGGCTGGCCTTGAACTCACATAGATCCACCTGGCTCTGCCTCCCAAGTGCTGGGATTAAAGGCATGCGCCACCACCGCCCGGCCTCTTAGTCTTAATCCTGCTATTCAAGTGACCAAATTCCAGCCAGCAGAAATCCTCTTTCTGTTCTCTGCCAAACCAACCATCAGCCCTGCGAGGTGATGAGAGCCCCGACCCACCCAGATCTCCTGTCTTTGGCCTCTCTGCAAGGAAAATTCACTGCACAAAATGAGAAGATGACGTGACAAAAGGGAACTTTGTCATTTAACCTCACACTCGTCAACACAGTCAAAAAACAGCAACCTTGGTTAACTCTGCATGTCAGCTCATCTTCCTCACTGGAGAACGGAGCAGCCCGGCTGGCTGCTGCCACGGCCCGGTAGGCACGGTGCTGGCCTGCGTGCACAAATCAAGGCACTGCCTAAAACCATAAGTGGTGGCACATGTCCAGTATCCCTAGCGTTCAGGAGGTGGAGGGAGAAGGATCAGAAGTTCAAGGTCATCCTCAGTTATAAAGCAAGATCAAGGACAGCCTGAGCTATTGGAGGCCCTGTCTTAAAAACCAGATGCAGGAGCTGAGCAGTGGTGGTGCATGCCTTTAATCCCAGCACTCAGGAGGCAGAGCCAGGCAGATCTCTGTGAGTTCGAGGCCAGCCTGGTCTACAGAGTGAGTTCTAGGACAGGAACCAAAACTACACGAAGAAACCCTGTCTCAGAAAACTAAAATAATAATAATAACAACAACAACAACAGGTGCGGGGAGGAGGGAGCAAGAAAGAAGCAGAAACTCCTTTCCCAAATAATTAAAGAAGCCCTGGTGGAAGCTAGGGCAGTGGCTTACCCCTTTAATCCCAGCACTCAGGAAGCAGAGGCAGGCGGATCTCTGTGAGTTCAAGGCCAGCCTGGTCTGCAGAGTGAGTTCCAGGACAGCTAGGGCTACTTGGAAAAACTAAGAAAAGAAAACAGAAAACTCAGATGCTAAGAAGGATTTTAAAACAAATTATGGAGGGACAGATGCCCTGTGAAGGGCTAGGCCAAAACCAGGGTACCATTTTTAAGGTTCTGATCTTTAGTCTATCATTTCTAAAGTGGGAAAGTTGGGAATTCTCAGACCTCCACAAATACTGTATGAGTGTTAGTATAGGCCTTCAAAATATCTCTTACATCTAAATTAATAAACTTACTTATTTCATTATAGCTCAAAAATCAGATTATAGAAGTGTGGTATTGTATATTTTCAGATTCCGTACCCAGAGAATAATCTTCTATATTTTGACATGCAACAGCTCACAGAGCATATTGTTCCACACTAAGATTTGAGAGGGATGGGCATATAACTAATTATTAAAATTGACAACAGTCCATGCTACAAAAGCTTTCTTCTTGCAGCCTAAATACTGGTTCTTTGCCTGAAATTCTTCTTGCCATAAAATGCTCTCAAAATGGCAAAAGAAAACTAAATACCCATCAAGGAAACAACAGGAGCTACTTTTTGCAACAAATTACCCAGTGGTTTCAGATACCTGCCACAAAGGAGGAAGTCCATAGACTTCCCTGAGCTGTTGAGTCATAGGGTTTTTTTCCTCTCCACTAGTTCTAGCAAAAGGACATTGAATCAAGTGGCACGTGTTCATAGCTTCATTTTAATTATCATTTTAAAATGCTCAGATTTTTGTTTGTTTTTTTTTTTTTT
>CABHPQ010169284.1:0-21327 GCA_902168405.1 Peromyscus aztecus
ACTCCCCACCTATGGCTCTATGAGCACCCTAATAAACTCATTCAATTTCCAGAGTAACTTCTGGTAGGATGGAACTTTGGTTTGTCACTGGGACCTTATGAGGAGGGGGCTAGACTTTGTATGGTCTCCCGTAGGGAGAAAATTCTTACATCTCCTAATGGTCAGGTCCTGGAGGAACACCTTAGAATCTGAAGCTACTCTATTACCAGTTGCACGCCAATCTGGGGCAACACACACACACTTACACAATTTTTGGGGAGGCAAGGGTCTCACTGTCTCACTATGGAGCTACAGCTGGGTTAAAGCAGCCTCATGCCCATCGCATTCTCTGGGGCCCTTCCCCCATCTTCCCACACCAATGGTGAAGACCACACACCTTTCTTTACTACCCGTGCTCACCCACAAGCCTTCCAGCTAGGCAAAGGCAGCACTCCTGGCCTCTGCAAGGTTAACCTCCCAGGGAATCAGATGGGGAAGCCTGGGGTTGCTTCATGCCGGGATTCAACACATCACAGCAGCATAAATGAGTTTATTGCATTAGAAAAAACACCAATGAAAACCAGCAAACACCTCTGTATTAGACATAATAATTAGTTTGACTCAAGGAATCTCAAAGGAACACGCTTCATTTTGTTTAGGAGAGGACAATGGTCTCATGCCTCTACTTCCCTTGTCCCTTGACCAATGGACCTCCACAGGGGTGTCTGTCATGTGGCACGAACATGAGTCAGTTCCCTCCCAGCTCACTTGTACATGCCCAGGTGGAGCCAGCTGGTCACTAAGAGTATACTCCTGAGATACTGGGACAGAGACATGTGAAGGTGGGATGTGGGGTTCCTGGCCTGGGATTCTGGTGGTAACAGGACTTGCATAGGGGAGGAAGAGCTTGCCTTCCTGCAGAGGTCTGAAACTGTCCAGTCCTCCCATCTCCCTGCGAGCCATGGGCACAGGCACGGGCATGGATGGCTGCTGGACATGACAGGAGGCTGTTCAAGCAATCAAATGACAAAAATTCTCAGAATATCATGGTATCTGAGTCACTGCTGCGAGGTCACATGGGAAAATCAGTCCAGCACCTGTCAGGAGAGAGGCGCGGGCTCTAGGTAGAGGTGCTAGCAGCTGGGGCCAGGCGAATTAAAGGTGTCGACGGCTTTTAGCAACCTCTACCTACCCAGAAGCCAAGCTTTGAACATTCATCCTTCTGGGTCCCATTCTGTCAACAGACCAACAGTGAACAAGTCCTGTTGGTGTCCACTCTAATCTGTCATTGTCACGCACACTTGCAAACCGTTGAGACTTGAGACCCATTTGATTCCAATCTTCAAATTCCAAAACACCACCTGACATCCCAGCTGGACTTGGCCCTGGTCACGCACCAGGTCGGCACTGAGGCTGAGATCCCGATGATGCCAACTGATACGGCTACTGGCAAAGACAGCAGGGGAGCCAGCAGCAGCTTGTCAGGGAAGAAAGGCCTGCCCCAGAAGGAGCAGTTGAGCTCGAGTTGAGCTCAGAAGTGGTAGGAGGCCATGGCAGGGGCTCCCACAGATGTGGAGCTGAGTCTCAGGTGCCTGCTCTGAGTCCCCTTCTCCATATCCAGTCCCCAAATTAGCTAGTAGGAGGCTGACACCAAGAAAGAGAACCTTAAGTCCCTTCTAGAATCCAGAGTCTAGATCATAGACTTCTAGATGATTCCTGCTGATGAATCATAGCGGCACATTACTAGGAAAATGCCCACTCACCCCAACCACACCTCCTAAGGTCAGAATGACGATGGAGACAATGTCTGTTCAAGACACTTTAGGATAATGTGAAAGTCCCTATTGTAGACAACTCTTAAATTTTCTTGCCACTTTGAATCTACATCATTGTGGTATTCTCTCTACATCCTAGAGGGAACAACCATGCCCCCTCAGTACTTAGCTGATAAATGCATACTGGTTTGGGTGGGTGGCTGGCTAGCTCTACCGACTATAAACAAACTGATATCATTATTTGCAGAGAAGGCCCAGGTCCCTGCCACTGCAGCCTAGACCTCCATTAATGGTGACAGGTCAAGTTATTGCTGAGGAAGAGCAGCTTGGGGGCAGGCAGAGAGGACTGGCATTGAGTCTAGGAGGAGGAGGAATGGCTTTATCCTGTCTTCTCTGCCCTGATCCCCGCTGCCACTGGCCTTCGATCCTGAGGCTCTGGCTGCTCCAGCTCCAGCCTGTGGCCTTGTTTGGGGATGAGGGGGTAAACTTGTGGCTAAAGAGTTCACTTAGGTTGAGGCAGTCAGCTACAGCTGACCCCATGTCCACCAACTCCTTTGGTTCACTTGCTGCTAGGGGGTGACTACTCCAGGGTATGGACAGTATAAAACTCAGTGGCACACGCCTTTAATCCCAGCACTCGGGAGGCAGAGGCAGGTGGATCTCTGTGAGTTCGAGGCCAGCCTGGTCTACAAAGTGAGTTCCAGGACAGGCTGGGCTACACAGAGAAACTCTGTCTTGGAAAACAAACAAACAACACAACCTCAGCCGGGGCCCACAGGTGTGGCCCCCTGGGTGGAATGTGGGTATCCTCTGGAAAGAGGGTCCAGGACGGGATTCTCTCAGATTGTGACTCTTACTTTCTGTTTAAACAAGCGCCCCCTTTCTCCAGTGCAGAGGACGCTCAGGCAACAGCGTCAAAAGTGAACTCACAGACAAGACAGCCTTAATAAATTAGTATAATACTATTAGAAGGGATGGCATTTGTTCTGTTTCTCAGGAGCATTGTCCTACGTGCAGCCCGACAAGCTCCTTCCCTGGGAAATTTAAAAAGCCGTCCCCATTAGCTCTGATGTAAAATTATAAAATAGAAATCTGGTAGGGTTTGTTTTGTTTAAAAAGGAAAATTCCTGGAGGGGCAGGCAGTCCCGTGCAGTCCTGTTAGCTCTGGCCATTGGGTCTGCCCACAGAGTTCCCTCCAGGAGGCTGGATCTGGATGGAGTCCAGGAAGGGTCGAAGTGCTTGTCCAAAGGGCCTGTGGAGAAAGAGACATGAGCTGGGAGAGCTTTGCAGTGCAGCCTAAACACAGACAGAACGGTGCCCCCGACGGTGGACATGGTAGCACCACCACACGCTGCTGTCCTTTTCTCTCTTTTGAGACATGTCTCTCTGCAATATAGAGTGATTTTCTTTTTTCTTTTCTTTTCTTTTTTTTCGAGACAGGGTTTTTCTGTGTAGTTTTGGTGCCTGTCCTGGATCTTACTCTGTAGACCAGGATGGCCTTGAATTCAAAGATCTGCCTGGCTCTGCCTCCAGAGTGCAGGGATTAAAAGCCATGCGCCCCCATTGCCCGGTGAGAGTGATTTTCAACCTTCCTAATACTGCGACCCTTTAATACAGTTCATGTTGCGGTGACCCTCAACCAAAAAATTACTTCGTTTTTACTTCATAACTGCAATATTGCTACTGATATGAATTGTAATGTAAATATCTGACAAACAGTATATCTGATATGGAACCCCCAAAGAGGTCGAGATCCATAAGTTGAGAACTGCTGTTCTACATAGTCTTGGCTGGCCTGGGAATCACTAAGAGACCAGGCTGGCCTAGAACTCACAGAATCTGCCTGCCTCTGCCTCCCGAGTGCTGGGGTCAAAGGTGCGCACCACCATTCCCAGCCTTTTAGGTATATGTATTTTTTCAGTTCATTGAGTATTTTGTACAGTGTGTTTTGATCCTATTAACCCTCCCTCCCAAACTCTTCCCAGATCCACCCTCCCTCCTTACCCACCCACCTTTGTGTGCCTGCCCTTTCCTCCCATCAAGGCCGTTCTGTGCTGCCCAAATACTCTTGGCTATATGGCTTTCCACTGGAGTATGGAACATACAATATGGAGACATATTAGGTGTTACACTCTTGGAGAAAACTGACCCTCTCTCTCTCCCAGAAGCTGAACTTGCCAACAGCTCCTTGGGCAGGGCGGGTTTCATGTTCAACTTCCCTCTCCATGCTGGGCTCTGGTCTGGCTTGTGTGTGCTGTCACAACCACTGGGAGCTCCTATGTTCAGTCAGTTGCCTTGCAGTACCCAGAAGACACTGCTTCCTTGTAAGCATCTGTGGCCTCTGGCTCTTACACTCCTGCCCCTCTTCTGCAATGGCTCCTGAGCCTCGGGAGGAGGGGGTGCAGTATATACGGTCCATTTAGGGCTGAGGATTCTCCAGTCTCCTACTTGGCCAGTTGTGGGTCTTGTTACTCAGCATCTCCTGCCACACTGGTCTTTGTAAGGGGGCTCGGTAAGTGTTCCCCAAGGTCCATGGGTTAGAGACTTGGTTCTCTGCCTGTGAAGCATTTGAGAGGTGGGGCCTATTGGGAGGTCTTCTGGTCACTGGGGACATGCCCTTGAAGGACAAAGTGGAACCTTAGTCCCTTCTCCTCCTCTTTGTTTCTTGGCCACAAGTAAGCAGCCCCTGCTCTACCACAAGGAGCTTCTTTATCTCAGGCTCAAAGGTAATGGTGTCAGGTGACTATGAATCAAAACCTCTAGCAGTGCGCGTCTCAAAACTGATTATCTCAGGTATCTGCTCCAGGAGCAGAAAGCTGACCAATAATCTTCTAAATAGCTTGTTTTATGTTTTCTGTTTGTTTGTTGTTTTGGGTTTTTCAAGATGGAGTTTCTCTGTGTAGTCCTGGCTGGCCTTGAACTCACAGAGATCCACCTGCCTCCCGAACGCTGGGCTTTGTTCTAGGGTTTTACTCTCAGCTTCTTCCTCTGTGGGTGCTGCTATCTTCTTATTGACACCTGCCAGGCCTGCTGAGCTGTGGGTGAACACTACCCACAGAGAACTAGAGATTTCTGTACTTGATGTATCCTTTGTTGAAAGGGTAGGATTTAAGACAGGCCTCAGGCTGGAGAGATGGCTCAGGGGTTAAGAGCACTGACTGCTCTTCCAGAGGTTCTGAGTTCAATTCCCAGCAACCACATGGTGGCTCACAACCATCTGTAATGAGATCTGGTGCCCTCTTCTGGTGTGCAGGCATGCATGCAGACAGAGCACTGTATACTTAATAAATAAATCTTTAAAAAAAAAAAAAAAAAAAAAGACAGGCCTCAGACATCTTGTATAGCTGAGGTTGGCCTTGAACTCCTGATCCTCCTGCTTCCATCTTCCAAGTGTTGGGATACAGGCATGTATCAAAACAACCAGCTTACTTGTATCTTCATTCTTTTGAAGAAGATAAAAATAAAGCTGAAGCTGAGGGAAAAAGAGGGAAGCTGAGGTAAAAGAAAAAGGAAGTCAAGATGACGATGTCTGGAGTGAGGACGTTCCAAAATGAAAGTTCTTCTAGAAATGAACTTTTCTATTGAGCACAAGGACCATTCAGGATAAACAGTCATGTGAGGACGCCAGGTGTTGCTGTCACTTTCTAAAGGGCACCTGGATTGTTCCTAGAATAACTTAGCTGGAAAACCACTGGAAAAATGGAGTCTGGAGACTTTTCAGGATCTCTGTACCTGGAAATAAAGTACACAGGAGGCAGAGGCATATGGATCTCTGTGCATCTGAGGCTAGTACAGTCTATGCAGTCAGTTCTAGGTAGTCAGGACTACACGGTGAGACCCTGTCTTGAAAAATAAAATAAAGTGGCTCATGACACACTCTGGGCACAAGCTTCATCCTCAGAGCTGGTCTCAAATTCATTGTGATCCTCTTGCCTCAGGCTCACAAGTGCTAGGATTCTAAGTGCGTATGCTGATACTGCCATATTTGAAAATCACCCCTAAAATCAAGGGAAATAAAGTACTTGTAAACTGACCCAAGTGTTAAATATCAACACTTAAAAAATCCAGACAAGCTCCAGGACCCCACCCACTAAGTAGTAACAGCAAGAATATTTGGCTGCTCAGGGTCTCAGGACTCAGATCTCTTGGCAGGGAGGCTGGGTCCCACACATCCATCAGGAGAAGGCAGTCCCAGGCCCGGGAGACTGGGTCCCACACATCCATCAGGAGAAGGCAGTCCCAGGCCCGGGAGACTGGGTTCCTCGGCAGTCTTCTTTTCTAGGCTTTGTTTTGTTTTGTTTTTCAAACTGAGTTTATCTGCCGGGTTCCCTGTTGGTCAGGACCCCAATTCAAGAGAAACTGAGTCAGAGGCAACAAATGGGCACTGTCCTAGAGTGGGCAGAGGCAGCTTGGTACAATCACAAAAGGGAGTGATTAGGATATGGCTTTGGGAGGTTTGTGCCCTTTTAGGAGGTGACAGCTGGGTGACGGCCCATAGGCCCTTCTCAAGGCTGGGACCCCATTAGGGGCAGAGGAAACCTCTGCTGAGTGCTGTCTGTGCACTGTAAGTTCAAGCACAAGCAGAACTTGGTCTTTGGAGGGTGTCAAAGAGCTCAGGGTGTGGATGACAAAGACAAACAACAGTTATGAACTGGGTCATCCTGTTATTCCAGATTCTGCCATCTACTTAGATAAGCATTTCTGGGAAATGACTTTGTGTACCAGGCGCTAGGATTTTCTGTAAACATCTAAGCTAGTGTCAAGTGGGTTTCCAAGTTCTGTGGTGGCACTTAAGCCCAGCTCCAAGGAGGTTTAGTGCATACTGGTGGGTGGAACAATGGTGGCCTTCTAGGTGGACCCTGCCATCAAACAGGTCCTACTGGCTAGAAGGATTCTGCTGCCATAGGGAAGGGGCCCTAAGTTTTCCTGTTCCTCTTCTTCCTGAGACATGGTCTCACATAGCTCAGGCTCCCTCAGGAAGCTCACTATGTAGCCGAGGCTGGTCTGATCCTCTTGACTGCCTCAAATGGGGATTTTCAAGGCTGGCAGGGGCGGAAACAGAGTGGTCACACTTACGTGGAGAGAACTTCAGAGGGCAGGTCAGTGATGTAAGAAGGGATCTTCCGCCCAGTCAGGAACTGCGCCACTTCATTGCTAAAGGTGTTGCAGTTGTGCTCAAAGAGGTTGTAGGCTTCTCCTCTGCACATGCAAGAGAGGTCGGGGGAGTGGGTGAGAAGGCCGGCAGCTGTGTGGAGTGGGAAGGGGGCAAAGCCAGTCCTCTCAAACATTCCAGAAGGACTGCTGTCTGCAGATCTGAACCTCCGAGAAGTGATTTACAAGGGAAAGATGAACCAAGAATCTATGCTTTCTAGATAGTTCCAGAATTTTTACATTCACAACAGCATGAGGGTCAGAGGTGAACCCTTAATGAAACTGACTAAAGATTTTTTTAAAAAGACTTACTTATTTTATGTGTAGCCTTCCTGTGAAGGCTAGAAGAGGGGGTCAGCTACCGGAGTTACAGTTCATTGTGTGCCTCCACGTGGGTAATGGGAACTGAACTCAGGCCTTAGCCTCTGAGATATGCTCAACGAGTGTTTTTATCCTCTAAGCCAGTGGTTCTCAACCTTCTTAATGCTGTGACCCTTTAATACAGCCCCTCATTTCATGGTAACCCCTAACCATGAAATTATTTCGTTGCTACTTCATAACTAATTTTGCTTTTGTTATAAATCTTAATGTAAATATCTGATATGAGAGCCCCAAAGGTATCGAAACCCACAGGTTGAGAGCCATGGCTCTAGCCCCTCCTCTGTGTTTTTTTTACATTATTTTCTGGGTATGTGTGTAGGAACACGAGTAAAGTCAGTGGACAATGTGTGAGAGCAGATTCTCTCCTCCCACAGTGTGGGCTTCAGGGATCAAACTCGGGCTGTCAGGCTCTACGGCAATGCCTACCTGATGAGCCCTCTTTACCATGCTTTGACTCAATGTTTTTTTTTCCTCTGAGACAGGGTTTCTCTGTAGCCCTGGCTGTCCTGGAACTCACTCTGTAGACCAGGCTGGCCTTGAACTCAGAGAGAAGGTGTGCGCCACCACCGCCTGCTAAGTTTTTCTTTTTCTTTCCGGACAGTCCCCTGCTTAGACGGCCTTTCACTCCACATGCAGCTAAGGATGACCTCAAACTTCTGAGTTCCTGCACCACCTCCCGAGAGCAGGAATGACAAGCATGTGCCAACACACCAGTTTAGGTTTCTGTGGCACAGGGGATCAAACCCAACGCTTTGTGAATGATGGGAAAGCACTCTACCAACTGAGCTATATGGTCAGCCTGACTAAAGCCTCTTAAGATAAGTTAATTCAAGTTGGTATTTCATCTCATTTCTCCCATAAACCCTGTTTTTAGTATTTAGGAAAAACCACTTGGCCAGAGGACATGGGGAACAGCATTCACTGGTTCTACCAGGCTCAGCAGATAGCACGCTGGGATGTGTGTCTGCTGTTGAAGAGACCGGGGCAGGGATGGGGGTGTTCTTTCTGTAGCCCAGAAACTGCTTCTCTGCATAATGACAGGAAAGAGCAACGAAGTCAGAGCTCAGTGTCAGGGACGGCCGCCCTGGCTCTGCCTCCCAGAATGTGAGTGTCTAGTAGTGGTGCACACAAGGAGCCACCACCCTGTCCTTACTCACCGGAACAGAGATTCCCCCAGGGAGGACAGGTATTCCAGAAAGATTTCTTCTGTGACTTCTGTGTTCCCCACATCAACCACAGTGTCTGGAGGCCCAAGCAATGTCCCTCCCTGAAAGAGTCAACCCAAGAAAGTCACTAAAGTCGCCACCTCTATCACTTTCGCTTTCTTTTGGCTGTTCTGGGGATCAGACCCAGGACCTTATGCATGCTAGGCGAGTGCGCTATCGCTGAGACCCTCAACATCCTCTGTTAACTTTTAGGAACTCCAGGCTATCTTCTCCATTTGTTAAATTATTATGTAACTTGGCTAGCCTCCAACACACTTGCCTCTGCCTCGCAAGTGCTGGGATTAAAGGTGTGTACTACTGTGCCAGGCTTGAGGGTTTTGTTTGTTTAAGATTTGTCTTTTTATTTATTGATTGATTATGTATACAGTGTTCTGTCTGCATGTTTGCCTGCAGGCCAGAAGAGGGCACTGGACCTCATTATAAATGGTTGTGAGCCTCTACACGGTTGCTGGGAATTGAACTCAGGACCTCCCCCCACCTCTTTTAAATTGTGACTTTCCACACAAAACTACAAAACTCTGTCCCAACAGCTTGTCACAGGAACACTCTTGTCATAGGAAGAGGGCTATTTTCTGTTTGTTAAGGTTATAGAATTTAGAGTTCGGCTTCTGGTTGCTTGTGGGGCCTGGAAGCTGATTCCTGTGCAGTCTCTATACTGTCTATTCATTCTGTTGTTAAAAAGACAGAAACCTGAGTGTGATGGCACACACTTTTAATCCCAGCATTCTGATGGCAGAGGCAGGAAGATCTCTGTGAGTTCGAGGCCAGCTTGGTCTACATCTTGAACTCCAGGACAGCCAGGACTACATAGAGAGACCTTGTCTCAAAAAATATAAACAACAAAAAGACAGAATAGATGATCATAAGAACAGCACATGACAGCTGGGCTGCCACAGGAGACTAAAGGAGTGGGAAGAGTAGCCAAAGGGTAAGCAACAGGACATCAAGGAGGGTAGACTTGGGGAAGGAGAACATTCCGGAACAGAGCCGCCTATAAAAGCCACTGACTGACAGCCCCAGAGCACTTCCTTTCAGGCTGACATTGTTTTAGGCACTGGGGAAGGCATGGTGAGCAGGATCAGTAATCATGGTAGCCAGAGGAAAATTACCTAATGTTCCAGAGGATAAGAGGTCATTATTGCAACTCCTATTATTCATCCATAGGACAAATATGTATTGAGAACTTATATGCTACTTCTAATACTAGACACTGGGAGTACAATGTATACAAAAAATGAGATTTCTGTCCTCACGGAACTTAAAGGTTATTAGGGAAGGCAGGTAAAAAAATTCTATACACCAGTGGATGACAAGAAGCTGAAATAGGCCGGGCGTTGGTGGTGCACACCTTTAATCCCAGCACTCGGGAGGCAGAGGCAGGCGGATCTCTGTGAGTTCGAGGCCAACCTGGGCTACAGAGCGAGATCCAGGAAAGGTGCAAAGCTACACAGGGAAACCCTGTCTCGAAAAACCAAAAAAAAAAAAAAAAAAAAAAAGGAAGCTGAAATAAGGGCCATGCTGAAAAAGTGCAGAGCACCATTCCTGAATACCCGTGGCAGGGGAGCCAGACTGGGATTTGCCAGGGGGAATCAACACCCAGCTCAGACCTGAAGAATGGAGAGGCACATCCAGGTGATGGTTTAGGGAGCTAGGCTGAAATTGGAGTACAGGTTTAGATGCCCAAGCTGGAAGAGGGCAGAGCGGGGAAGACAGAACCTGAAGAGGATGGCTAGGAGGGATCCAGAGACAGGATCAGCGGGAGACCCTACTGCCTTTGGCTAAAGCAGGGAGATACTTTGAAACATGAAATTCCTTTAAAAACAACCCCCCCCCCCAAAAAAAAATCACCCAGCATCTCGAAACTCAATATCAATAAAGGCAGAGTAGCACATGCCTTTAGCCCCAGCAGGCAGGAAGCAGAGGCAGGAGGATCTTTTTGAGCTCAAGGGCAGCCTGTTGACCTAGAGAGTTCCAGGATAGTCAGGGCTATGTAATCCCAGCACTAGGGTGACAAGGAGGGAGGGTCAGCAGCTCAAGGACACCCATGGCTACATGGTGAGTTTGATGCAAGCGTGGACGTGCATATCTTTATTGGGAGGCAGAGGCAAGAAGATCTCAGAGATTCAGTCTGTCTCCTACATGGAGGCCAGAGGGACATCAGGCTAGCTCATAGGTCCAGTCTAGACAGGAAGTGGTCGGGACTGCAGTGAAAGCTCTGGAGGGATGGGAAGAGAGGAAGAGAGACAGACTGACTTAAGACACACTGACAAGGTAGAATTGACCGGGCTTTCTGGATGCAAACATGCCTGTGATCCCAGAACTTGGGAGGTAAAGACAAGCATCCGGAGGGCTCAAGCTGAAATAATCAGCCGCACAGTGATCTTGAGGCCAGCCTCAGCCACAGGAGACCTTTTCATCCCAAAAAGCAAACACAAAAAGAAGTGACCAGGCTTAATGAAATATCTGTTACAGGTAGGGTGGTCAGTGAAAAATCAAGAATGACTCCCTACTTATGATATCAAAATGGATGGTTGGTCTTTGCTTGAGTCCATCCCATGATAATCCTGAGGTGGCTCTGAGAGAAACGTTCTGAAAAGGACATGGGTATTAGAATCAGAAAGATCACGTGACAAAAGGGACCCACAGGAGCAGGCTGACTGGAGAAGGGTAACTGACTGGGTTAACTGGAGGGGTGTTACTGATGAGGAGTCTTCTTCCTCTCTCCTCTTCCCCCACCCCATGCTGAGAGTGCAATATGGGGCGTTGATGCTAGGCAAGTGTTCGCGAGACACACCTCCAACTACTGAAAGCATCTTAAGGCCTTTACTCTTTCTTTGGCTTAACTGTTTTTTTTTTTTTTTTTTTTTTTTTTTTTGTGTTTTAAACATTTATCTACTTGTGTGTATATATGTGTGCATGCAAGCAAAGTGGTCAGAGCACATCTTGCAGGAATCACTATCTGGGTCACAGGGATCAAATTCAGGTCATCAGAGTTGGCAGGTATCAAGTACCTTTCACCTGTTAACCGTCTCACCAGCCCTATTTTTAATAGACATTTTTAATTTAAAACTTACTTTTATGTGCATGGGTGTTGGCTTGCACATATGTCTGTGCACTACCTGCATGTGGTACCTGAGGAGGGCACTGGTTCCTCTGGAACTGCAGTTACAGTCAGTTGTTAGCTGCCACATGTGGGTGCTGGAAATCAAACCTAGGTCTTCTGGCAGAGCAGCCAGACTGTTGACAATCTCTCCCTGGAAGCCCTGTTTCATTACCTATCACAGCGTGCGCGCGCGCGCACACACACACGAGCTCCAGCCAGAGGACGAGTTAAGGGATGGTTCTCTACTTCTGTGTATGTTCTAGAGATTGAACTTAGCTTGTCAGGCATGGTGACAAGCACCTTGACCTGTTGTGTATTTCTGAGCCATCACACTAGTCCTTGTTAGGAGTGCTTTTTTGAGATAGGGTCTCATATAACTCAGGTTAGCCTTGAACTCAATAGGTAGTCAAGAAAGACTTGAACTCCTAATCTTCCTGCCTATACCCACAAGTATTAGGATTACAAAACTGCTCAGTTTAAGTCTTTTTTTTTTTTTTTAAAGAAAGTGTCTCTGTGCCTTGGCTGTTCTGGAACTCTCTGTAGACAAGGCTGGGCATGAACTCACAGAGATTCATCTGCTTCTGCTTTCCAAGTGCTGGGAAGAAAGGCAGGCCTGTGCAGCATGCCACCTTGGCTTACGTACTATAAGAGGAACTAGCACAAGTCAGAGGTACATGGTAGAAGCCAAATTTCTCAGGCTATAGGAACCCCCCAGAAACCTGCAGATCGGGGGAGACACTCACCGGGGGACAGCTGGAGATACCGCCGCTGCCGAAGAAGAACTCATCCTTGTGTACAACTATAGAGGTGTGCCTGCCATAGAGAGGGACAGTGAGCCAGAAAACTTACAACTTCTCCAAGAGAAAGAAAGTACCATACTGCAGTGAGAATAATTTCTGCCCTCAGATGTCCCTGTGATAGCCAATTTTACTATATTAGCCAAATGAAGACATGAGTAAGACACATTCAGTGTCCCTCTGAATCTGGGATGATTGATCTGGAACTGTCCCCATCTCCATACCCAAATTCACAGATGCTCAAGTCCCTTGTCTAAAAACGGAACACGATATACATAGAACTTATACACACCCTTATGTACATTTTGAATCATTTAAAGATGACACATAGTATTGTACATGATGTAAATGCCATATAGTCACTGCACTCTACTGTTCAGGGAATAATGATAAAAGAGTCTGTATGTTTAGGATAAGCACTTTTATATTTCAGAACATTTAACATCTTCCTTTTTCTTTTTTTCCTTTTGTAAGACAGAGCCTCATTATGTAGCCCTGGTGGGCCTGGAGCTCCCCACGTAGACAAGACTGGCCTCTATTTCAGAGGTCTGCTTGCCTCTGCCTCCCCTCCTAGGTGCTGGGATTAAGTGTACGCCATCACTCCCAGCTAACATTCAGGATTTTGACACTGCTCCCAGGAGCTAACTTAGGCACAGGAGAATGGATGGCACAGCAGCATACTCCTTTTTTGGAACATTTCCAATCTGCAGTAGGTGGAACTCGTGGACAAAGGCGGCAGACAGCACCACAGGTCGGGTGTCCTCCCTCTGGACACTGACATTGGGGTGGATGACGCTACTGTAGGAAGCATCAATGGAAGGTGATCACCCGTAGGTGACAGGAGCACCCTCCCTCTAGCTCTGACATGGAAGTCTCTAGACATGGCTAATATCTTGTGAGCTGGAGGGACAAAATCAGCTCCACGGAGAGCTGCTGCTTTAGGATATGGGAAATTGGGGGCTGGAGAAATGGCTCAGCAGTTAAGAGCACTGCCTATCCTTCCAGAGGACCCAGGTTCTATTCCCAGCACCCACATGGTGGTTCACAACTGTCTGTAACTTGAGTGTGATGGAATCCGACACCCTCTTCTGGCTTCCTGGGCAGCAAGCACTTACATGGTACACAGACATACATACACCCTTACCATAAAAATAAAAATTCAAAAGATAGCTCTAGAAAAAAAAAGGATATGGGAAATTAACAACAAGGAGCCAGGCTTGGAGCTGGGAGCTGCAGAGACACTGAATCGTGTAGTGAGCTGCTTTGGTTCACAGAGCATCAATATAAGGAGTCCCACCCCACTTACCAGATGCCTTCCAGTTGCTTCCCTGTGGAGAAAAGGAGAGGATTAGCCATTTGGGACAAGACTGAATGCCCCCCTTAGCCTGAGTAAACTTAGAACTCACTCAAACCAGGAGAAAACTGTTAGAGACCTCCTGGAAGTTTTTCTAAAAACTCAGCTCTTCCATGGCAGTTCTCTGGTTGTGACAAGGGTGCACTGTGTTCAGGAAGTTCAGAAGCAACTTTGCTTTATCAGAAAGCAAATAAAAACACTGGCACACGTGTTTATTTCTCAGCTGGGGTTAAATCAACTATGTCATTTACAGCAAACGCACAGTAAAACAATGAAGGATGTTACCTAGTTCTCCGTTAAGGTGCAAGTCTTGAGAAAACAATGGAACCAAACTAAATGCTGTGTTTTAAAAAGGCAATGCACGTTTATTTGGTGCTGGGGACTGAATGAAGGCAGGTGTATGAGCATGCTAAGCACATGCTCTCCCACTGACCTGCACTCGGGGCCTATTATCCTATTCTTCTACCTACCAGCTACCTTCAGAAGCTCCAAGTCAAGTGGAAAGAGACACACATAAATAATGAACTAAACACAATGCTGATAAGCTCTGAAACAGTGGTAAAAACAGGGTGCTATCTTAATAAAGATGAAGAGCTACCTTCAAGAGCTTGATTTCAGCCAATGAAGGAGTGAGCAGGGGCAAAGATGGGTGTATCTGCCAGAGAGAACAGTCCGTGCAAATACGTGAAGACTGAGACAAGGTCTTATGCATTCTAGGCTGGCCTCTAACTTGCTATGTAGCCAAGGATGGCCTTGAATTCTGATTCACTTCCCTCCCACTTCCATCTTCTGGGATTAAAGACGTTTATCACCATTTTCGGTTTATGTGATACTAGGGATCAAGCCCAGGGTTTGCATGCTAGACAAGCACTTTGACAGTGGAGCCATGTTCCCAGACCTATTCTCACGTAGTTTAAATGTTACACAGTGTACATTTATAATCATTTTAAAAAGGTGAATAAGAGCCCTGTTTTAAGTTGGGCGCTACTGGCTCACGCCTTTAATTCCAACACTCAGGTGGCAGTGGCAGATGGATCTCTGAGTTTGAGGGCAGCCTGGCCTACAGAGTTCCAGGACAGCCAGACGGACGTTTTGTCTAGCATGAAAAGAAAGGCAAGATGTGAAGATGAGTTTGTTGGTGATGCTGAGGTAGAAATGCATGAGCCTACCCTTGGGAAGAAAAGAATGAGGACTATGGCCTTGGCAGGATGGCAGGCATGGGAAAGCAGGCTCCACCGTGTTTTTTTAGGCAAGATTAGGAAGAGAGCAGGTGAGGTGTGGTGGTGCAAACTATGAAACTAGGGCACACAGCCCTGGGGGGACGTGAATTAGACTCGTGGATATTAGCACAGCAGAGAGGATTACTTCCCACCGGGATGTCCTCAGTCACGTGGCTGTGTGCCTCTAAGCTTATTGGCACATCCAGCACATTCACTCTGAGGCCTACGGAGCATGGATGTGGGGAACAAAGAGAAGACATGGGTGTCAGCTCACGGATGACCGAAGGTGTAGGGCCAGGGGTGCTGGTGTCAGCCTTCACTGTCCAGGAGTAAAGAGGCACAGGAAGTGTTGGGGTGAGCACTCCATCTGCTCTTAGCCACGGAGCTGGAAGGAGTGTAAACACACAGACACACAGGCCACCAGTCCCAGCATACTGCTGCTGCTATGCAGATGCCTACTATTAAGAGTTAAGAGGAAGGCAGTGATGAACTCCCAAGGCACAAGCCTCTTTGCAGGTGGCCTTTCGTCTCAGTTTGGTAGGGAAAGGAAACACGTTAGCTCTATGGTATAGATCAAGTGCAGCCCTGGTTCACTCCACATAACCCTCCCCTAGCAACATAGTACTTTAACTGGCACTTCACCAACAATGAGATGCTTATGAGTTAACTGGAAACTCTGCTTACTCTCTGGGAAAAAGGAAAAGGAAGCACTTGTATAATGCAGTCCTCTGCCGTCAATATTATAAGAAAATGCTGCTGGGTGGTGGTGGTGCACACCTTTAATCCCAGCACCCGGGAGGCAGAGCCAGCCTGGTTTACAGAGCAAGACCCAGGACAGGCACCAAAACTACACAGAGAAACCTTGTCTCAAAAAACAAATAAACAAACAAAAAACACCCCTCAAAAAAAATTGCTTATTAGCAGATGGGTTTACCCTCCTTGTCCGTGGGGAGAGAAGGGGTGCCAGGAGATCACCATGGAGGTAAAGCTCGGTGGTATGTGCCTTACACCATGCACAAGGCACCAAGTTCTAACCTGAGCACCACAAAGTAATACATTCTAAAAGGTAGGCTTAAAAACACTGAACAGTATAGTACCATAGTCTTTAGAGTCAGTACAGGATTTTTTTTTTCCTAGTGTAAAAATAATTGTATCAGATGTGATAATACACACCTGTAACCCTAGCACTTGGAAGGCTGAGGCAGGAGAATTGCTGTTCGACCAGCCTGAGGTACAGGATATGTAGGTCAAATAAACGCTTTCCTCCCCAAGTTGCTCTGGTCATCGAAGTGTTTACCACAGCAATAGGAACCCTAACTAGAACACTGTATGTATTTTTCTTACCAGAACTGGACTTTGATGTAGACTCTGACACGGGAAGGCTGGTGTCTAGTGTGTTGTGTTAAACAGAGGGGGCTGCAGATGGTAAGCAGGAGTATGCAGAGTTGCAAGCTCCATTGGTTTGCATTTTGCATAGTAAAGATGAAGGATTCCTAGTCCCTCATTCCTCAGTGGATATCAAACAGTGAGCACACAATGAACAATGAAATGAAAACAAAGCACAATAGATCACATTAAAACATACAAGAAAAAACAAAACCCTCTCTCAGATTTGAATAAATTCTACTTAATCTCCAAGTCTGAGTCATTCCTATAATCAATACTGGGAAAGAGGGTACAGTTCAGCGGGGCACCACCCACGTGGGTGCTCACATCCCTTAAGGAGCACCCACTCTCGGCAGTCACTGGGGGTACTCTGAGGAATGGGTGTCTCTGCCTCCAGAAGCTCCAGGCTCCTGCTGAAAAGACTC
This sequence comes from Peromyscus aztecus, assembly GCA_902168405.1. Taxonomy (NCBI): domain Eukaryota; kingdom Metazoa; phylum Chordata; class Mammalia; order Rodentia; family Cricetidae; genus Peromyscus; species Peromyscus aztecus. The sequence goes on from CABHPQ010169284.1 coordinate 16,798, forward strand.
AAGCGGCTGCTGCATTTATCTTGGCATGCAACTGTCATCTCTTTTATACGGTTATTTCATTTTATACACGCATGCACATTACTTGTCAAGAAATTACACCTAAAGAGGCCCTATTGCTACTGTCCTAGGATCTAGATGTAAAGACTCAAACAGTCACTGCATTCTGTCAAGATGAACGCAGATTCAGTGATTTTTTTATTTTTTTTTTTTTTAAACTCATGGCATGCTAGGCAAGGACTCTAACACACAATTTCCTAAAACTTTAACCTGGGAACAATTTGATGAGCTCCTAAGAAAAAATAACTGTTAGGCATACATATAAAACTGAGTTAGAAACATGAAACACCTGTTAGCTTCGTTACAAAACCAATTTCAGGGCTGGGGAGATGGCTCAGAGGGTAAATGTGCCCCTCACGCAAGCCTGAGGATCTGAGGCAGGAGTTCAAAACCAGCCTAAGCTGCACCATGAGACCCTATCTTAATCCCTCACTCCTCCAAAGCCTCTGCATTTATCTCTACATGATTTTTCACAAAAAGAGGTCAGGAAATTTAAAGAGTAGTTGAAGTTATTAAGAAGAGCTGAAGGACAATTTTAATACTAATTATATTAGCCAAATAGTGATATGAGGAGAAAAGGTGCAATTAAGCTGTCCACTCAATTAGAATGCCAAGAATAATTGTGGCAAGTGAGGTACTGCACAACACACACACACACATTCATGGGAGGCACATGTCCTCAAAATAGGACAGGATAGGGGCCAGAGGGATGGCTCAGTGGTTAAGAGCTTCAAAGGGCCCAAGTTTGGTTCCCAGCCCCCATGTCCAGTGGTCCACACTGCCTGAAACTCTAGTCTTGGGGATCCAATGCCCACTTCTGGCTTCCATGAGCTCCAGCACACATGGCGTACATTCAAACGAAGGTTATCAGGCTTGTATAACTAGAGCTTTTATCCACGAAACTATTTCCCCAGCCCAGAAATGTGTTTTTTGTTGTTGTTGTTGTGTGTGTGTATGTTTTGTCTTTTTGTTTTCTTGAGACAGGGTTTCTCTGTGTAGCCCTGGCTGTTCTGGAACTCACTTTGTAGACCAGGCTGGCCTCGAACTTCGAGGTACGCCCGCCTTTGCCTCCCAAGTGCTGGGATCAAAGGTATGCGACACCACCACCCAGTGTGTTTGTTTTTTAAATTTTACTTACTACTGTAGTATACTCTCACATGTGGCATACAGGCACACATAAATAAAACTTAAAAAAGAAAAAAAGGACAAGATAATTTAGTGACGTCTAAGTCTGTGTTATTTAAGTCAACTATGAACTGTACCAGAATCAAATAAGGTCTTGAAGTTATTCTTTTTAAAAGTAACTTTATTATTATTTATGTGTACAAGTGTGCACCTGGGAAGGTCAGAGGAGTGTCAGATCCCCTGGAGCTGGAGTTACAGGCAGCTGTGAGCTACCTGATGTGGGTACTAGGAACAGGTCCTCTGCAAGAACAGTATGTGCTCTTAACCACTGAGCCTTCTCTCCAGCCTGTGGAAGGAAATTTACATGACTCAAGTGTGACACGAATTTGCTTTGGGAAAAGGAGGGCTAAGAGGGGTGGGCACAGTGCCAAGAAGAGCAGCACACACAGGGAGCCCAGATTTCTTTCAGTAAATCTTGAGACCTTTGTCTAAGGACACCTTCAGACATGTGAACAAGGAACCCACTCTACATTAGCCGTAAGGGAACACATTACCTTGGACAGCTGGTATTAGCAGAATGGTGGTGAAATAAGCTGTGTCCATAACCCAGCTCAGCTGTGTGACTTGGGGCAAATAACAAGACCTATTTCACAAGGTGTGCTAAGGATGCTAGTGTCCGCAACTCAGGAAAAGGGGTGGGGGGCGGGCTTGTGACAAGTTCTCAACTACTCTGCTATAGTCTTCTAGAACTCCTCTCCAACATGAGTAAATAAACATATGGATTTTAGCATTTAGTTCTGTGTGGGTGCAGAATGTTGCACATGTGGCATTGAGAAGGCAACTTTCTGGAGTTGGTTCTCTACCTGGTTTCTGGGGATCAGAGTCAGGTGGTCAGGTTGATGACAAGGGTCTTAACCTGATGAGCTGTCTTGTTGGCCCATACAAATGACCTCTTTTTTAAAGTGTACATATATTTGGGAATGAGAAATCAATATATGGGAACTAACTGAATGTGGGTATACCCAACTTTGATGTTGGTGGTATCTCAAAGGGAACAAGAGAAAGGCTGTGCCTATTTCCACTTTTTTTGTTGTTTATTTTTGCTTTTTTAAAAAGTATTTTAGAGTGTGTGTGTGTGTGTGTGTGTGTGTGTGTGTGTGTATGTATGTGTACAAATGCCCACAGAGGCCAGAAGAGGGCGTCAAGTCACCTGGAACTGTGGCTTTCCTGGTGGTTGTGAGCTGCTAGATGTGGGTGCTGGGAACTGAACTCCAGTCCTCTGCAAGAGCAAGTGCTGTTGACTGCTGAGCCATTTCTCCAGCCCTTTGGTTTGTTTATTGATTGATTGGTTTGTATGTGTGTCTACTTGTCTGTACTTACACTACATGATTACAAAGGCTAGAAGAGGCCGGGTGGTGGTGGCGCACGCCTTTAATCCCAGCACTCGGGAGGCAGAGCCAGGCAGATCTCTGTGAGTTCGAGGCCAGCCTGGGCTACCAAGTGAGTTCCAGGAAAGGCGCAAAGCTACAGAGAGAAACCCTGTCTCGAAAAAAACAAAAAAAAAAAAAAAAAAAAGCAAAGGCTAGAAGAGGGTATCTGGTCCCCTGAACCTGCAGACATAGTGAATCGCCCAATGCAGCTGGTGGGAACTGAACCCATGTTCTCTGAAAGAGCAGCAAGTGCTCATAACTATTGAGCCATCTCTGCAGTTGATTCATTTTATTTTATTTTTGTTTTTTTGAGACAGGTTTTCTCTTCATAGCCCTGGCTGTCTCTGAATTCACTATATAGGTCAAGCTGGCCTTGAACTCAAAAAGATTCACCTGTTTCTGCCTCCCAAGTGCTTGGATTAAAGGTGTTCGCCACCATACCCAGCATCTGGTCAGTTTATTTATTTATTTACTTATTTTTGGTTTTTCGAGACAGGGTTTCTCTGTGTAGCTTTGTGCCTTTCCTGGATCTCGCTCTGTAGACCAGGCTAGCCTCAAACACACAAAGATCCGCCTGCCTCTGCCTCCCGACTGCTGGGATTAAAAAGGCGTGTGCCACCACCGCCTGGCTGGTCAGTTTATTTTTAAAGAAGAGTTTACTGAGTACAACCAGAGCACTGCCCGAGCACACATTTAATCCCAGCACTCGGGAGACAGAGGTAGGCAGATCTCAGTGTTCAAGGCCAGCCTGGTCTACAAACAAGTTCCAGGGTAGCCAGGGCTACACAGAGAAACCCTGTCTCAAAAAAAAAAAAATCAGTAATAGTAACAACACCAGCAACAGCAGTCACTACTACTAGAGCCCTGGCTGCCCTGGGCTTGCTTCTCAGAGACAGGCTCTCACTCTGCAGCCCCAGCTAGCCTCAAACTTGTTATCCTCCTGCTTCAGAGTGCTATGAACTACCTGGCTTTTCTTAAATGTCTTTAACTTTAGAAAGTAATGACTATGATTTTTGTTATCTCTTCCTTCCTTCATTTTGTAAAAGGGAATAAAGACAATACAGGAAAAAGGAGAATTAAACTTGTAGCAAGGCTCTAGCCTCTGATGTGCCATACTAGTGGAGTTTCATGTTTGGCTGATACCTTCTAGATAGAGCATCACATCTATTTAAAGGGACAGGGGTGCCAGGGATGTAGCTCAGTGATGGGACGCTTGACTAATATACTTGAAGTGCTTGGGTTCAAGTCCCAAGGGCTAAGAGTGGTGAGTCTATCACTCCACCTGTCTTATATTCTTCCCCCTTTACAACCATACTCCCCACACAGGCATTTTTCAGCCCCTCCAACAAACAGCCAGGCTTTTCTGCTCTAGATCTTGGCTGGTCAATCCTTTTATCTAGAGGCCTCTAACTTCCACATCCTCTTCCATAGATGGTTGCTTCTTCCTCATCCTATATTTTCAGCTTAAAAGTCACAGCTTCTGAAACTCTTCTTATTTAAAACCAAGTTTCTCATATTATTTTCTACCTTGGCATTTAGCACAGATCACAATTTGTTTTTAATATATACATGTGTATTTAATATATATACATAAATTTCCCACACTAACTAGCTTCATGGTTGCAAACACCTCTGTTGGTTCTACTCACCTCTGTTAAACATTAACACATTATACATCAGCATGTGCTAAACACTCCAGTATTTGTTTAATGAACAAAACAATCTCTAGTGTCTCTTTCGGCTAAAAATAATTTTTTTGGATATTAGGACAAAAATTAACTAGTATAAGGAGGGGGGAAGGTTTTATGGGTCTAGGAGACAAACCATGCCTTCCTGTGATAAAACTAAACAAACAGCCGCAGTCCAAGGTTTCGCTAGAACCTGACTGATAGAATCTACTAATGACTCAAACGTCCCA